>PVKS010002452.1:0-20000 GCA_004027875.1 Aplodontia rufa
TAATACAGTTTGTTTTATATTCCGATGTTTCTCTTTCTACCTAATCTTTGTAATGATATTACAGTGTTTTTATCATGTTCCACTGAAATGTATTAAAATTTAGTTCTCTGTTGCTCACTTGGACATTTAGATAGTCTTAACCAAGGATGACAGGATCAGTAAAATGCTATTCAAATATATATTTTTCATTCTTTTTCATTTTGCACCAATAGAAGCTAAGTTACGAGAACACAGTCTGCTGTTTCCAACCCTAATTATGTGAAAATCCCCCTTTATAAAGAATGTAAAGTCTCTGAAGAATTTGTATTAGGACAGTGCATGTTGTGTAAGTTGTGTAAGAAGTATAAATTTCTGACCCTTAACTTGAATACTTAGCTTTCATTTTTCTTCTTTTTACATAAATTGTGTGTGTTGTGTTCCCCCTCAGGGGGAACTTAAGAGCATTGTGTGTTATGAAGGCTGCATTCTAGGATCTTATTACTTTAGAGTTGGATAAAGGGAAGTCTCGGTGTCCTGGCAGAGATCTATTTTTTCTATGTCACAAGACATACCAGTAAGAGGGCTGAATTTGGCCCTGGAACTTCTGAAGTTCCAAGCCAGTTTCTTATGGCCAAATTTAGCTTCTAGCTCTCAGGCGATGGGGTGCTTTGGCATGTAAGAAATCTAATTTTTGTTCAGCAAAAATCTTCTGGGTTGTTCTTAGTATGATTTAAAATTTTATATTACCAGGTGACGCTTAAGCATTTCTTAAAGATTGGCTGCAAATACTTGCTCAGAATATAACGTAGCTTAAAGGCACTTTATACCAGCTTTCAAAGTTCAGAATGAAATGGGTTGGCAACCAAACACTTCAATATGTTGTAGGAAATGAAATATGACCAACAGGCTTTTATGTTCTGACTATTTCTTTTCTTTGTTACTAGCCAGAGGCGAGTAAATCAACTTTACATCTCTACCTTCCACTCCCTTCCATTTTATTTTTATCAACCTCTTAGGAACTTTCTGGATTTTTTTCATATGCTTCGAACACATAAAATGGGAAAATTAAAACTCCTGATTGTTTCTTATCTATTTATCTGTTGATGAAATGTTGCTTCAAACACATTTAATATTACTAATTAATTTAATTACACATACTGTAGTTGCGTTAACACATTTTCTATTATCTACTGTAATTCGATAGAGTGCCCTCCCACAGCCACCTTAACGTAAAGCTTTAATTGCTTTCCCCTAAGCCTCAGCTCATGTTTGATTTATCTGATTTCTTTGTATAAAGATTCTCTAGTTTACGATGTGTACACAAGTCATTAAATTGGTGTTGATGTTCAAGCAGTGAACTTGCCAACTGGTTCCGCAGGCATCCCTTTATGAATTTATGACATGGCAATAAAGACAAGTGTCAGAAGCCCCTAGTGTGGGAGGGGAATCACTTTCCTTGTGCTATGTTGGGGACAGTAATGTGGACACTTCCACTGATTTGTATAACAAAGGACAATGCTGAAATCCAGATTTTTAAAATTGCAGACACACTCTAACTTCCTGCACTTTGTGTGTGTGTGTGTGTGTGTGTGTATGAGACAGAGACAGACAGACAGGCAGACAAAAACAGAAAAATAATGTTTGCAGTTTGAAACAAAACTGTATTGTATTTGAAGATTTTAATCAGGGGTTAATTTTTATAAACCTGACTGGATATATATTATATATTTAGAGCTGTGTCCAAAATCTAAAATTCTTCAGATATAACAAGTAAAGAAGATATTTGAAGACAGGGGCCTTATATCATTTTATTTATCTGTACTTTATTTTGCAAAGATAGGTCACATAAATAAAATATTGTTCTCAAGTATTGTTATAAGAAAATGAAATTTACATTTTTACTTGTTATTGGAACATCTTCAAAGATTATAGTCATGAGTTTAGTTTACTAATGAAAAACAAAATAAGACTTCCTAACTGAGAGCACAAACGTGCTAATTTAAAATATATATATATATATATATATATATATAAAATTAGCACTTCCTCCTGGGTACATATATGAGTTTGATGATATTTGCCCTTTTTCCTTCTCATTAATATTTGAAATTAGTGGTCAGAAAAATTGTCAGAGGTTTTTCTCAAGTTATTTTTTGATTCAAACTATTCTATATATGTACAAATTTATTTTCATAAAAATGATCTCTTTGAACAACCAAATAATTAAGATAAAATGAAAGGGTTCAGAAACATAGGAAGAGTGAGCCAAATAAGGAAAAAACACTTACATGTTGGAAGAAAAGGATGGACGATCAGGGAAGTGGGGAGAAGGAAGGAAGGAAGGTGTTCCAGATGGTTTTGAAATTTGTGCAGTAGAGGAGAAGATTCTCAAATGTCATGTGGTTTTCTGAAGAGACAAAAACAGGACTTTAATGTTGATGACAGAGTAGATAAACTGGAAGTGAGATAGTGAAATTCATTTTTATCTACATTTCCTCCCAATTCTCACCCTTTATGGGAGCTGTTTTTCTTCATATTGAGAAAATTCAGATAATTAAATGTAGTTAAGAGAGCAGACCAAGAGAAGAAATACAGCAATATGGCAATGTCTAACTAGCAAAGTTGGGGCTGATGAGGACAAACTATTTGCTATCACACATCTAAATGACGGAAATATCATAGGATATTCCTTAAATGCTTTTAAAAAGTTAAAGTAAGATACAAGTAAATTATGACCAGTTTGCATTTCAATATGAGAATACAAAATGAAGAGGACTTATTTTGATCTGTGGCAATCATCTCTGATATATTTTTTACTGGATTCCTCTACTATACAGCTTTGAGATAAGTACAGGCACAATAAGGAGAAGTATAAAGTACGATTCCTCTCACTGAGGGCCTTACTCTTTCCCCTGGTGTCTGTAACGCCAAGCAGTACATGAGCTCTCCTACATGAATAAGATAACTAAAGTGTGACCCAGAAAACAGCTGATTTCTTTTAACCATACAAGTGAATCTATATTAAAGCAACACAAACCTGATGCAGAACTCAGCTGCTTTATTTTCTTCCTCCAGAAATCCAATCACATTAAGGATGTGAATTAGCCCGTTTTATTGAAGATTTTTAGAGTCATGGGAAGGTGTCATATCACATAGCATAAACCACTTGAAAATTCTCTTTATGCTCATATGTTCCCTGATTTCCCCTCTTAACCTTAATATTCTGTGGACCTCTTCTGCTAGGCCATTCTCAAAATAGTTTCTCAGCCATTTTTATTGAGTAGTTTCTGCTTTGACAAGAAACTTGGCTGCCAATGAAAGCACAGGTCTGGGATATTAATTTCAATCCCTTTCAAAGTACCAGTCAAGGAAACTTGATCTTGAAGAATGGTGTATCAATCAGAATAGGATTTGTTATGCTGCTTTGACAAATAGCACCATCCATTTCAGTGGAATAACACAGTAAGAATTTCTTTTGTTGGTACTCACAATGAGAGGTGAGTTCAGGTTCCTCTCTGAGGAAGCTTTCTACCGTATGCAAGTCTTGAAGCAGAGAACATCCCAGAAATTCATATCAGCAAGTTAATGCTTCAGTCTGCAAAGAGGACATGCCCTCAATCATAGTCATTTGTCAAGGAACTAGTCACATGGCCCTGCCCATTTGTGGGAAGGAGAGGGGTGGAGAGGCTAGGATATAACTATGCATATAACACAAGGGGAGTAGATTCAAAAATAATGGTGAGCCTTTGAAATATCTTCAGGATAGCAAGTGCTTTGATGGCAATTAGAGAGGGATAAAATGGACAAAGAAGTCAATGTGCATAGTTGGATTTTACATTTGTATTACATAGTGGTGGGATATAAGTTTGGAAAGATCATTTGGGGCCAGATTGAGAAAGGACTTAGAATGTAGGCCAAGAATCTGTTTTATTGGTGACACAGAATCATATAAATTTTGGGAATGATAGGAATGATTCACTGATGTCTTGTGGAGTTGCTGATGGTGGGGCCAAATTGTAGTCAATTTAGAGACATGAAGATTTTCTTCCAAATTAGGTAAGTATGAGGCAATATTCATATTTCAGTGTTCTTGGGGAAAAATGCAATGGATACTATACTAATTCATTTCCCCTTTGCACATCCTCCAGCTAAACAATCTCTTTGTGCCCTCTCTCACCTTTTCCAATCAAAATGTCCTTCAAAAGCCCATCACTTTTAAACTCACCAACAGACCAATAAGATGCTAAATAACCATACTTCACAGACAACATTTGTATTTAGAAACACTGGTGATATTCGTGAGCATTTAAAATGTGTTAAGATATCTGTTAGGAATCAGCTATGTTAGGATGACAGGATTGATGTTCAAAATTTCAGCTCCATGGCAGAGCAATGGAAATGATGAATGAATCTGATTTATGACTATATTTACCAAGTATGAATAAATAAATGGCTATTATTTGTTATGTGCTTAATTACCATGTGCCAGACACCATGTTAGTACTTAAATCTTTGAACATGACCCACAAGACTCAGGATGATCTGGCACAGGCTACTTCTCCAGCCCCCATCCTTCTCCTCAGCCCTTCTCACTCAGCAGTAGGACTCTGGGCGCTTTGCCATTCTTGCCTCCAACTTCACTCAAGTCTCTGCTCAAATGTCACCTTCTCAAAATGCTCTCCCTGGCCACCCTTTGTAAAAGAGCAGCATCCCTAGCCACTTTCTGTTCCAATACAGTGATTTGTTTTTCTTCGTAAAACTTATAGCCACCAGTCATATTATCTCCTGTTTTTGTTTATTGCTTACATCCTTCACTGGAACATAAGTTCCATGAGGTCAGAGATTTGTGTCTTCTGGAGCAGTGCCTGGCACTCAAAACTGTTTGTTCAATTAACAAATTACTTATTATACATCATAAGACACCTATGAAGTATTTTTTTTTCTCAGTAACCTCTTCAAAATTTCCCAGTTAGTAATCCACAAAGCCAAGAAGCCAAGAGTAAAACCCAAGAGTAGGGGGCTGGAGCGGTGGCTTGGCTGTTACAGCGCTTGCCCAACATGTGCGAGTACACTGGTTCAAACTCCAGCACCCACATACACAACTAAGTGTCTGAGCAATGAAAGCCATGTGAAAAACTCAATAAAAATTGATTCTCTCTCTCTTTCTCTCACTGTCCTTCTCTCTTTAAAAAAGAAAACAAAAACAAACAAAAAAACCCCCAGGGCTGTCTGAATCCAGAGCTCTGCCTTGAAACCACAATGATTTTTCTGACAATGCTATACGTTAAGATCATGGTAACTGAAAATTGGTGTAAAAATTATTAATTAATAATCCAGCTATCAGACATGTATGCTCGAGTCATTTTCTCTGACATTTATATATGTATGTGTATTATATATTTATATATATCATATAGTGTATGTATATATATTAAACATGATAAATATTACTGTATGTTCTACAAAGTGAACTGAATTTCCTCCAATTCTCCCCCAAAAAAAGATGTCTTGTGGAGCTAATAGAGAATGATCTTAAAGAGTGAATTTGCTCACATGGGCCAAATGTTTCCTCCTGCAGAGTGGGCTGCTTCCCAAAGAATTAGCCCTCCTCAAAATGAATTATTAACCCCAGCATCCTGGCCAAATTCCCACTTGGATAGCCTAGAAACTGTTCAAAACTTGGAATCTATTGAAATTAGCTTTGCTTGATTGCAGTCTCGGCATTAATTGTGATATAATAGAGTTTCTCCAGAGATTTGACCATATATTATTCTAATGTGTGTAAGCTCACTTTGTCTCTTAATTTTTTTCATTTTTAATTTTTTTCAGTTTCTTCTTACCTTCATGAGATGTGGCTTGAATTCTTTTTTTTTTTTTTTTTTTTAAAGAGAGAGGGACAGTGAGAGAGACAGAGAAAGAGAGAAATAACTTTATTTAGTTTTTCACATGGCTTTAGTTGCTCCAACACTCAGCTGTGTACGTGGTGCTGGGGTTGGAACCTGGGTCCTCGTTCTTGCCAGGCAAGCTCGAAACCGCTGAGCCACGGCTCCAGCCCCGTGGCTTGAATTCTTTGTTAAGTTTTTGGTTTTGTTTTTTAATTTCCCTGCATAAATAGCTATAAGCTCCTTTCCCCTCATACTTGTCAAACCTTTTTCTCATTTAAATGACTAATTAATCTCCTGGTCATTACCACAGTATGTTGCAGAATTAGCCACAGAAGCACCCAAGTCACTGACTCTCTTACATAAATGTTGTCTATGTTAGGGACAAAGTTCATTCCATGAAATTTTTCTAATTGTTCCTTTAAGTTTACTCAAAAAGCTTATGCTTTATTGGGAGGCACATATGCATTTTAAAATTTAAATTAGCTGACCCAATAGAACTACTTAGGACTCCCATAGTAATCCAAAAATTGTACCTATTAATTTCTAAGGCAGTTTTGTTAAATGTTATAGGTCACTTGTCTTAACCATGAAATTATAATGTCACATACATTCTAGAGGAACAGAGAGGTATGAGTTTAGTTAAAACTACTGAATCATTTTTCTTAGATAAAACAAAATAAATACCTTAGAAATACATCATCTTGTATGGTTTTGATGTCAATTGTATAACTCATACAATTAATCATATTTTACCAATATTACATGTTTATGTTTTTCTGTACATTGTCCTTGGTTGCCTTGAGTAGGCATAATCAAATCTTCAGCATCATGGATTATATTAAAATAGGTAACATCAGCAGTGTTTTCATATCGTAAGCTTTCACTGCAATCTATATTAAAAATAAGAATGAAGATTTTGTTAAAAGACAAAAAAAATTCCAAGGAAAACGTTGGCTTTAGAGATTTTTCAGCATAGGGAAAGACACTGAGAGCTAAAAGCTTAAATGTTTGCATTTAATTCTGCCTGGATCACAAACAAGTGATCCGTCATAAATGCTTCCTGTGTTCAGTTCTTTACCTTTATCAACTGAGATGAGACAATGGATGTGAGCCATGTGCACTTAGAACTTCAGCAGCTAATATTAGAAAAAAAACCTTAGAGAATGACAGATGGAAAGCACTATAAATGAAATTGTTAATGGATTTATGTGCATGTGCGCTCGCTCTCTCCTTCCAATCTATTTCTACCAGTATTTTCCAAAAAATTTCCCAGATCTCCACCTGAAGTGTGACCTGATGACACCGTAGCACATGTGTTTCCTGAGTTGGTTGAGTGTTTCCAAAATGTATCTACACTTTAAATTCAAATGTTTATCCACTAGGGTATTAAATCATGGAAAGTGTTACTGCCTTGGAGTGATAGTTGTATTCTTCTGCTTAGACTATTGTGATAAATTCCGTGGGGCTTTCTACAGGTTTTCCCCCCTGTATCTTAGTCAATATCACCCTAGAAATGTATAATTCCTCACAGAAAAAATAAGATTTCAGGTTGTGTGAATAAATTGATAAAGCATATTCTTCAGCTTTGGGGATTGACCCCAGGGGCACTCTACCACTGAGACACATCCCGGCGCAGCCTTTTCTCTCTCTCTCTCTCTCTCTCTCTTTTAAATTTTGTGATGGCCTTGCTAAGTTGCTGAGAATGGCCTTGAACTTGTGATCCTCCTGCTTGAATCTCCCAAATCACTGTGATTACAGTTGTACATCACCATTCCTGGATTGAGATTATAATTTTAAAGCTGTACTTTTAAACAGCAAAAATTTCCTTTCCCTTTGTTATTAATCTCTTCCCAACTGAGTGATTGTAACTACTAACATGAGAATATAAATGCTTAAAGACTATTATTATTTCCCCACTTCCCTTGTGCATTTGAAGCAAGAACACACCTACTTCAGCCTCAGATCATACCCTGAAAAATATTTGTTCACTCACCAGATATTTATTGAGCTTGTACTGCTCTCCTAAACTTTCTTCCAAAGCTGGACACACAGCTGTGACAAGACATGGTGCTTGTTAGAAAATCCCCCAGAATGTTTCATTCGGCATTTCTTGTGAAAATCTATATTTGTTCCTAAAGAAATTGTAAGTGCATTAGTTCACTGGGGGTATTAATTGTTTTGCAGGAACATTATTTATCTTATAAAAGGACTCACTTGAACAAATCGCAAACTCTCTTAGTAATTCAGCTAACAGTATTTCAATTTGTATACTCGTGTAAAGTGTAATCCAAGTTGAAATTCACTTCCTGGCAGGTTTTTATACTTACTATAAATTATATCCCAAATGTCCAAGGAGTTAAAAAAGCAATGCCTTTAGATAGTGTGGTTCCAGATTCTGTAACACCTTCAGTGTTCCCATCACTTAAAATGAAACAGGAGAATGTGTTCGGGAACTTACCAGAAAAGAGAACATAACCACTGTTCCTCACTGCTCCAGGCACCTGGCTTGTTAAAGACCTAGACCAGGATGTGGCAGCTGTCCATCAACATTTGTAGAACTGTAAAAACATCACTTTGACAGGATGTGCAGATGTTAATTCATTCCTTGTGATAGAATATTCTCAGACCATTTCAAAATTGGCTTGTTAGGTTAGAAAAAAGATGAAGACTTTATAAAATAGTGATTTATACATCTTTTCCTTGATTTTCTGTTTGTGTTGCACACTGTGTGAAGATTTTATGTGTTCAAATACCTGAAATGAAAGTCATTCATTTAGTTTCTGTCAGATCAGACTTGATACTGAGTGAATACCAATTGTCATCTGAAACCATCTGAGGTAGGAGAGTCTACCAGTATAGTTTGCTCAATATCACATCAAATCCAAGTTGTGGTCATATATGGGGAATCAGAGTCATGAGTTAGCTAGGTATATCCATACTTTCAAGCTTTGAGATAATTTTTCTTCCTCCTATTTGCCTCTTGCTAAAAATAACCCTCTCTTACCTCCTCTAAGAAAATGTCCTCATTTAGATAAAGCATAATCAATACGTTCATGGTATATACTAGTATCTTGAATTTGGTAATGATTTTCTGCTTTGTGTAAAGGCCATTTCTGACTTACTGCTTGCCATGTGGCAATTCTTAAGTGTTTTGCTAACTCAGAGAACAAAACCCACTCAGCTTATGTTACATGAGGGTCTGCTTCATTATCCAAATATGAGTACTTAAACTGTTTAAATACTTAAATAATATATATGGTTCAGTCTGTAACACATGAATATCCCAAGTTACCTTCTGCCTTTTCTGCAGATTACTTTGTTTCAGACGAAGAATTTCATTTCTTTTGTTCCACTGGTCAACTCACCTTGCTTTGAACCGTTAATGCTCTTTTCAGTGTGTTAGATATGGGTCAAGCTTATGTCCGTCTCTCGTACATACTAGGTACCAGAAATGCTAAAGGGCTGTACTCACTGTGGAGAAAAGCCATGCACATGCAAATTATTTAACACAATCAAGAATAGATGCTCATCTAATCAGAGCACATGCTGTACGTACTGGTTCCTACCAGTTGAATTCAGCTACATTAAAGGTTTTTTGGAGACAGCATTTTCAGGGTTTGTTTTTTTTTTATTGTTGTTTTTTTCCCTTGGTACTGGAGATTGAACCTAGGGGCACTTTACCACTGAGTCACATCTCCAGCCCTTTATATATATTTTTTATTTTGAGACAGGGTCTTGCAAGTTACTGAGGTTGACCTCCAACAGGATCCTCCTGCATCAGCCAGTCTCTGTCACTGAGATTGCAGGCGTGAGCCACTGTGCCCAACTTTTGAGGGTTTTTAAAAAATCCTTGTAAGAAATATTTCCATGTAAAAACAGGATTATTTCCAAAAGTGTGAAGATGCTACTAATTTTTAATAAATAAATCAAGAGGAATAAACAAATCAAGAGGAATAAGAGCCAGTGCTGTCTATAAAATATTACCACTTAAAATTTTAAAGTATGGCCAGTGTAGTAACTTGATATATTTCAAATATGTCTCTGACTGTTCCTCTTATTTTTTTTTTGTCCAAGTTGATAAGCAAATGCAAACATAGTAGAGAGTTAATTAGAAGACTACTTTCTGTTGAGGTCAGTGTGGCTACCAAAGATAAGAGGAGCCATTCTCTAGTATTTTCTGATTTGTTTTCCAAATTAAGAAAATAGCCACATATTTATATTTCAGTAAGCTACAAATGTATATTATCACATAACCTTGTTTTACCAAAAATAACTTTTAAAAATTTTTGTGTCTATATTTTCTTTTAGTTCATAAATTTGTAATTTGTTTTTCATTTACTCAGCCATAACATTCAATTGTGGTGGTAAAAGGTTAAATACTATCAAATGTTTTCATATTTTAATATTTAATCCCTTTTAGCTTGAATGAATATTTAGTCCATAGATATCCAGGACTGTGAAGATGTATATATTCATTTTTTGGCTATGACATGAATTAGATAGTTTATTATTTTATATATTTAATGACCACAAGAAATATATGCATAAGTATAATGAAAAGACATTTGGAAGGCATTCCACAGACCACTGAGTTTATTTGGTCTACCTACAAATTGGAAATTCACAAATTGGATTTTTTTTACATCTGCTCAGAGATACACCATATTTAAAAAACTCATTCTAAAGTAAAATGGTAACTGTAACTATATACGCACAATGATAGATGTTGTGGCAGTACCTTGCTCTGTCTCCATCTTGATTTAGTTAACTTTCACTACACAGGCTGCTCTAAAAAAGGGAAGGAAAAGCAAATTGATAAGATAAAGCTGTGGGGAATTCCAAAGTAAATACTGCTAACTGAACTTTTCTGATGGCCCAACTAGGTGTCTACTTACTTTAGAATCCGTTGGTTGTTTTATTTACTGGTAGAACATGACTAAGGTTGTGAATAGTTTGTTAATAATCTTTCTCACACACGGTAAAGTATCAGATGAATTCCCAAACATATTAATATGTGGCATAAAAATGAAACAAAAAAGTCAAGTGTTTTGGACCCACTGTTTTTTTAAGAGCATTTATCTAAGTACATAGTTGTATCCAACACTCATTTATATGCAGAGAGGACCTCTGCATATGCTAGAAAAAGAAAGTAATTCCAAATTTTTGAACCAAGTTCTTGTTTTGGTGAATTTTTACATGAAAGTATTAACTTGTATTGAGGAATTATGTTTCATTAGAGCCCCTCCCATTGAAACTGTCTTCACAATATCATATAAGAAATATTCTTTCCCCATTAAGATGATCTTTTTGACCACCACTGTCCATCTCAAGAAGTCCTTAGTTTGCATCCACTTCCTTCTTGTTTTTGTGACTTTTTAACTTATCATTAACCCATTTGCTTATCCTGTACTCTGAGATGAGCAAAGGAGATAATATCCACAACCTTTTCATTGCTTACTCTAGAGATAATAACCTTTTTGTAAAAAAAGATAATGCTTGGCTTCTTTAAACAACTCCTTCCTCTTTAAATCCATGTTAACTTTCTCTTGTCAAACTAAACCTTCAGTCCTTTCCTATGATAAATCAAGCAAAATATTATTTATAGTAAAGTCTGTGCAAATAAAATTGGACTAAACCTGTTCTAATTTGTTCTCTACATTTTAATGTTGCTTAATAATTACTTAAGATTTATACCACATTTTTTTTATTCCACCCAGACTTTTTTATGTTATTAAAGAAATATTGTAACTAATCACTAATCCTCATTTCCTTCTAACTCAGACTCATGTGGCACTGTGTCTGGACCTGTTAAATAGGATTGTTGTCATAAGATTAGATACAAGTATCTCAGTTGTCTAGACATTATACAACTCTCTACCGTATACTTCAGACCCTTGTTTTAAAACAACCCGTTGGCCTATTTAAGGAGAAGAAATTAAATGTTAATAAAAAGTCCCAAGTGCTTGGTTCCTTTCCATAGCTTCTTAGTATCACCATCTGGATTGGCCAATGTATTCTTAGTCCTCTATACCTATAAAGACTTAATTCTTGAAGAAAGAGCTGATTTTCACTATTCCATTTTTGATAAAGATATGAAATTGGTATTTTCTGCCTCTCTCTCCTCTCTTAAATCTCCCTTCTCAATTTCTATCTAGCTTTCACCAGAACAAACAAACTTCCATTTCTCTAATTTCAAAGTAGTATTTTTTGAATGCCAAGAATTCACATAGTTGCGTTTCAAAGTTGATTAGTTCAACACTCATTTGTTGGGTACATGAGCATGTGAGCCAGTGACCTAAATTGTGGAAATAAAATGATAGCTAGCCAGTCTCTGCTCTCAAGGAGCATTTAGTCCAATGGGGCAGACACACAAGCAAGCATTTGCAGTGCAGTGTGGCCAATGGGGACTTACAAGGTGACCCGTGGTTATTGTAGAACTTGGGTGTTATTAACTAACTAACAGGATAAAATCTAGACATCAGGATCTGAAATTTCTAGGTAGAAATAGGATGTCCCATTGGAAGTGTTCTTTAAGACTATATAAGTAAGAAATTTCTTCTCTCTGGAGGTATCAGGTACATCTTAAAAGAGGAGGAGGCCACCTAGGCGTGGGCAAGCCATTCTGCCTCCTTGCTTCGGTTTCATTAGGCATAAAATGAGAAGTTTGGATTAGATGGCCTCTGATGTCCTTTCCAATTCTGAAACTGGAAAAAGTCTATGAGTTTTTCTTTTGCAGTTCACTGAAAAATCTAAATAGCCTAAACCTGTTTTGAAATCTATTTCAACAAATGATCCATAAAATAAATAAGCACAAAATTCAATTTTTTGGAAAAGTGGTCTGGCTGTAGAACTGAGTGGCCCCATAAAATATTAATTTGGTCATAGTGTGGAAATCTGAAATGATTGTTAAATGAGTCAAGGCCTTATTTGTGGCTTTTGGCTCATTTAGTAAGATTACCCATTAGCCATGTAGGCAGCATAACATGCATGACCAAGCAGCTCATGGGAGCATCCTAACAAATGTTAAATAAAAATTATCTTGTTCTAGCCCTAGGAATATATTTCTGTTATTTTCAAAATAAAACTCTTCTCAGCTTTAAATTCTCAGTCAATAGGAAAATAATTATATTCCTCATGCTTAAAATTCTGAATCTTATCAGCAAATGTTTTCTAATATGTTTTCTAATATTTTTGAATGATTTTTTGAAAGTTTAGAAATAAATGGAGTGTTAGTGGTATCTGTCACTTCATGCCATCACTCTTGTCCATATAAACTCTGTACTATTAGAATATATATATTTATAACATTTCTCCTTGAAGACGTAGAAAGTATTTCTCCTTAGTTCCAAAACATTTTCCTTTTTTTCTTTCAGTCATTAACTTTGGTATCTTAAAAAATACCTTTGCTGTCATTCTATTTTATCTATATCTTGATAGTAATAAATTTAATAACTGTCCTTAAAAATCTGTGTATGATCAGCCATCAAGCTCATTTCTTTAGTTTATATATGGAAGAGTGAACTTTTCTCCTCTTTCTCTTGTTTTCTTTTGTGTTTTTTTGTTTGTTTGTTTGGTTGGTTGGTTTTTTGGTGATGGTTGATGGTAGATAGCAAACCCAGCCCTCACAGAAGATCTGAGCTACATCCCCAGCCCCAGTTCTGTCTGTGCTTTCTTTCTTGCTTGCTTCCTTTTTATTTGTTTATTTCACTCCTGGGGATTGGATCTAGGACCTTATGACATCCCAGTCGTCTTTGCTCTTTTGAATGAGGTCAACCCACCATGGCTGCAAATATCAACCAAACATCTCTTTGGAGAATTATTATTATCATTTCTGAGTTTTATGGAATATGATTATTGTAACTCAATCTATTTACTTCCATGTGAATGGAAATGAATCTTCCTAAAATAGCCACATTTCTTTCTTCCAAATATACATCTGGCATAACAAATAAAAACTACTAATTTGAATCTGAAGTCTGCGTTTCCATGGCACCAAACATCTGCATGAAAAGTGAAAAATTCAGGAGATGTTTTCAAATATCCAAATAGTGTGTGGGTAAAACAGCTAAATGACTGAATCTTTCCATATTTATTTGGGTATCTGTGCATCATATATGTGGCAAAGACAGACCTTTCTATAAGAAAACAGTATCAATATAAAAAATAACTCATTTATGGACAAGTATTTATTCTGTGAAACACTGTGCTAAGCGCTGTAAAAAATTCAAGGTTATGTAAGACTTGAGCTGTGCCCTCAAATAATTTGCAGTCCACTGAGGGATGTAGCACATGTGTGCGTCTACACATAGGAGGCAATGTGGAAGTTTGTGAGGGAAAACTTTTGAGGGTTTCCCGCTGTTTAGACTAACGGTGATGGAAAGTAGAGGTTGAATGTCCCAGGACTGTGGAAATGGAAGGAGATATTTGACTGTATACCATTTGAAATATACTCCTTCTGCACCTGGGCAGAATAGCTTTACTCAGATCAAATAGCCCTAAATTGGCCAGATGATTGCAATAGCTTGTGTGTCATTTTGTATTATCATGACCTCTGGTTACTATAAGTATTTTGCATCTGAATATGCTTCTCAGGAATTTAGATTAGCAAATTTATATTCCCCTCTCTTAATAATTTCAACTTTATACTAGAAGCAGACCAAAAGTTGTTTTCCATGGTCATTTTAAGAAGCATCATCAAAATTCTACCTTATACTTTGCTTTACCAGTTTAAATTTAAAAATTGACAGTTCCATAGACATTGCATGTTTAAGCCTTTATCTTCCAAGTTTGTGATTTTTTAAAAATCTATTGGGACCACAATTCTGTCAAACTTTTTTTTTAATCCTAAATTGCCATTATTTTTTTTTTTTGCCATGTTTGACTATTGACTAGAGTCTATTTCGAAAGATAAAAGTTGACTTATTTCTTCTTCTGTTTCTTCTTCATCCTTCTCAATGTCTTTCTCATCTTTCTCTGTTGTTTTTACACACACACATACACACACACACATTATTTTCTAGCTGGAGGGAAAGGAGTAAATCAAGAAAATTCTAGATAATGTCAATTGGGTCATGTGTGTTAGGACTCATTTATTAGCTCAAAAGACAGAAAGGCAAGGGTCGTGTTTACGTAAAGGTAGATCAGGTGTGGAAATGTTGTCAGGAATCTATTTTCCATATCTGTTGTCTCTTCCTTCATCTTTATGAGCTTCCTTCTCAGTCAGGTGCTCCCTGTTGGGTGGAAACAATTTTGGCCATCACAACTCCAAGCACACATTCTATGTCATAGCAACCCAGGGAAGAAGAGAACATCTTTGACAGTCCCTTGCTGGACTCCTATTTACCTAACTTGGTTCCATCTTCAGTGCAGCCACTGGGATTAACTATGTTAATTGGCTTAGCCCAGGGCACCTAACCATCCCCAAGCACACCTCTAATGTGAAATCAGGGCACAGAGCAGAGAGTCGACTAGCCAGGAGAACAGGGTTTACCCCATTGCTTACCAATGCCTAAATATATGACTGGTATATATTATTTAAACCTTGGGAACCTTGGTTTCCTCATCTAAGGAAGTTAGGTGCCAGGATAAGATCTGCCTAAATACCTTTCAACTCTAATGTTTTGTGGTTCCGATTTCAAAAACTGGAAAAAGGATAAAATACCCAAAAACCAGCAGTTTAAATGTAGTAGCATGAAGGAAAAGATAGATAAATCATGATTCATGTGGAAGCGCTTTGGATAGAAATAGAACTTAGATTGACAGTGGAATAGCAAAGGGTATTTTTTTTTCTGATGTAGTGGACAGCAGCTCAGGCAAGTTGAGAGAGGGGTGGAATGTGTGTATGGTGGGCAGGGGAGTCATAGAGTTTCAAAATTAGCATCACAAACCTTGTTATTATAATCTCAGATGTTCTATATGCCATCTACAGATGTATTAACCTCTTTATCTTAACATCACAGAGACTATGTCTCAAGCCCAGTCTTGTTTAAGGTGACAAGACTACTGAAAAGGCTGTGAAGAGAATTAACATCTATTTGTTTTCATTCTTTCTACATTTAGAGACAGTGATACAAAGTAGAGGACAAATTCAAAAGTTAAAAAAAAAAGACCCAAGACTTTACCTGCAGGAAGCTATACTTAATAGAGATGTAAATAAGATCTGATGATGAAAAGAGAAAAATCATAGCTACTAAGCAAATTGTTCTGGGAATTTAGTGGAAAGGAGATTACTGCCAACGACAAAGATTGGATGGCTGCAAATTAGTCCTTTTTTGTTTCTTGCTATATCTTCAAAATTTGTACAAAGCATGTATTCCAATCATAGCATAGGATTTTCTGTTCACATAAGAAAAAGTTGCTAAATTAATGACCCTTGAATAAATTTGACATTCCAGGGAAGCACGTATATTTATTTGTTCAGGGGTTAGGTTCTCAGCACATCCACTTGTACTCCAGTTCAGTTAAGTATCATCCTAGATTAGCAAATGCTGTTTGCCTGGCAGTTTCATTGTTCACATTAAGAAAGTTGCTTAGAGATCTTCATATTTACGTGACAGCATCAAAAGCAAGATTGTGCAGGTTAACTCTATAAAATGCATGTCTTGGAGAGAAATGAAGAAAAGGAAGTGGTCATCATAATGATCAGTCTCCAAGACTGTTCAAACTAAGATCCTGACCAACTAGTTACTTTACTATTTTCCTGAATGGTTGCATTACATCATCACAGAAGTGATTTGACAAATTGCGCATTGTTCAGTCTTCAAAGAACATGTCTAGTAAACTTCATAGCCCAAGAGAGAAAAAGGTAATTTAAGAGGTGGGGCTGATCCTGGAGATGTCTTGCCTTAAAAAAATACTCAGTGAGCTGGATGCAGTGGCGCATACCTGAAATCCCAGCGACTCAGGAGGCTGAGGCAGGAGGATTGCAAATTCAAGGCCAGTCTCATTAACGTAAACATAGTGAGACAGTGTCTCAAATAATTAAAAACAAAACAAAACACAATGTATTGGGGAATATAGTTTAGTGGAAAAGTGGCCCTGGATTATATACCTAGTACCACATACACACACACACAAAAACAGTGACTTACCACAGTACAAGAGAATATCTGATTACATAAAAAATTAAATGACTATGTTTGTTTTAATGTATAAATTAGTTACTATTTTAAAGTTTTAATTATAATTTTAAAATTTATTGGATTTGAAAATTGTTTGTAGTAATATACACATGTACAACATAGGATTATGTAAATAAATAGTTCCTATCTTAGTGTCTCAGCAGTTGGAGCACTTGCCTGGCATGTGCCAGTACCCAGGGTTCAAATCTCAGCACCACATACACAACTAAGTGGAGGAAAAACAAAAACCAGATGAAAAAATAAAATGAGAAAAAAAAAACTCTCTGTCTTTAAAAAAAATTTTAAACAAATAAATTATTTTATCATAGAATAAAATTCATGATAAATCAGTTCCATTAGAGAGAGGTTAATCACAACAGATGATTGTTATTAGGTGATTTTACTCACCAAACTGCCCCACAAATGCGTCGTAATAGGTTAATGGTCACACACCCTAAAAACAAAATAAAAAACTATCACCACTAGCATAAGTCCTGAAGTTGGTATCAGAAATAAAGAAAATAACATAGTATCAAGTGAATTTTCAGAAGAACATCAATTTAAAAAATATATATCTACATTAATTCATGGACCAGGCATGTCTGTTAGCATTGTGAACATTGTCAGTTGATCTTCAAAGTCAGAGGATCTTTTGATTCAGTTCTGTTCACCGGTGGCCTTAGAATTACTTAAGGATGTGAAAATTTTTACCCTTTGCTGATTGTTTCTTGATGAAGGGACTCATCCTCGTTGCTATTATGTGATGATGTATGCTCTTATGAGTAAGTTGAGCCACCTCTGGGCAATCGGACCAAGTGGGTTGGCCCCCAACAGTGAACAGACTAAACTATAGCTTTAGTCCAAGAATATGGAAACTGACAACAAATTATTGCTTGTGGTCTACTTCCAGTTTTCAAGTGCAAACATACCAAAGTTTATTTTAAATCTGAGCCAGTCAGACATTTAGTAATATACATCAAAGAAGAAGTGAAGGCTTCCCATGTTTATTATTTCAATATGATGTCTGTTCTAATAAAGGAGAAGAATGCATATGATAGACCATGTAGTAGAAATCCTCCAGTTCCACAGTTTGGCCGTAAGTATATACATGTATTTGTAAATTAATCCAAAACACATTGTCATGGTTCCAATTCCTCTCGGAGATGATTGTTTTCCATCCCTCTTTTAATTTTGGAAATACAGTGGCTGGCTGCCAGAACACTTTCAGATAAACAGTCCACTCTATGCATAAAAGGGGCATGGAATCACGAATGTTCAAAACCACAGAATAGTATTTAAATAAGTTAAAGCTATTATGGTCTTCCCTATTAATTAAAAAAAAGCCATCTGTGCAAGGTGAATTTTGGTAAGGTCCCAATTTTTTTAATGATTGTGGATGGAATTTGCAACTGTTTTCATAGTGAAAGTATAGCTCAGGGATTCCCAAGATAAAATGCACTGTTTATGTAATTCTGTGATCATTTGACTAAATTCCTAATAAAATACTGGAAAAAATTCTTGTTATTCAATCAGAATTTACAATCAAACTTGAAGGAATTGGCTCTCTAGTAACATCCACTCCTTATTCTTCAACTCTCTTGACCTACTAAACCTTAATTTCATCTAAACCTTCTCTCTTTCTCTGCCTTTATCTCTCACTCTTTCACTCACTCACACACACACACACACACACACACCACAACCCACATTTTGTCATAACTGTATGTCACAACAGTGAACAAGACTGAATACACAGACACACACACACACACACACACACACAAAGATAAGAAAAACATTGCATAAAAAAGCAGCACACTGGAAGACATTTACTAATGCAGACCTATACATTCTTATGATTTTTTTTTAATTTGCATTTTCATTTTGCATACTTTTTTCTCTACTGGGCAAGCAACCTATAAAACTAGGCTCTCAAAATCTTAGAGGGGCAGCAACTCAAAAGATGCCACTCCCTTGAATTTGGCAAGCAAACACCTTGACAAGAGCAGTTTTTAAAATTATTTTTGGTCCCCCCCCACCCAACCAATGTTTTCAGTCAATTAATATTTGTACTTGAGGCCTTTTCCAGCTCGAAGCCACTTTGGCCTCTGTGATGAGCAATCCTTCTTGTTTGTGCAGCCGTTCATTATCTCCATTACCAAGAGGAGAATAGAGGACAATTACATTGTTTGGACGAATCAGAGTGTTAGGAGGAGTATTTGTCACGATGGCAGAGTGCAGCACCTGACAGGCAACGATTGATGGCCAGGAGTGAGTGTGAGTGGCCGAAGCAGCCTCATAGGATGCAAATTACTGACTGTGGATTCCAATTTATCCTGTTCATTTTTCTTGCCCGTGCTGAAGACCATTAGTGGTTTTTGAAGCAGTGAAGGGGTCATTACTAATGTGGGTAGGCTGGAAGCAGGAGGGGAAGGAGGGGGAAAAGCCTTCTGTAATTACACAGCTTTCAGGAACAGGCTGGAGGCCTTCGCCAAAAAAGTGTCAACACCTCGCAATCAGAAAAATTTATTTTCATTTTATGCTTAACCCATATTAACTCAACATTATCATCTTTCTTTGTTAACATTTGCAGAATATTAAAAGCCTGGCTTCTATATTAATACAAATCTAGTTAACCCTTTTGCTAGACAGGGGATTTTGTTTAACCTAATGGCATTTGGGTTTGCTAATAAGTAATTGTGCACATTTTGGATAATGTACGCTATTATAGAAGATGAAATACCTGAA
This sequence comes from Aplodontia rufa, assembly GCA_004027875.1. NCBI lineage: Eukaryota > Metazoa > Chordata > Mammalia > Rodentia > Aplodontiidae > Aplodontia > Aplodontia rufa. The sequence goes on from PVKS010002452.1 coordinate 19,733, forward strand.
GAATAAAATCTCAGATGATTGAAAAACATTCACTCTCTCAAATACCAGAATGATTAGAGTGCTCGAATGGAATACTTTGTTGATCCTAATGTCACTCTTTAATAATGTTGATGGGAAATATTTATTACTAACGGCTTTCTAGTTTATGAACAATTTTGACATGCTGAATAAAAGTTTACTTTTCTGTTTAGGAAAACCAGTGAATTTAGAACAAGGATCTATTATTTAATAGATATGGTTCATAATTATGTATATGCCAGTACAGGCC
>PVKS010002452.1:22500-59439 GCA_004027875.1 Aplodontia rufa
TGTAAATATATATTCTTGTTCACATCCTTACCCCAAAGCTATCAGTGGTCTGAAACAATAAAATAAATACATTCTGTGTTAACTCTAGGATACTCCCCTGGACGTGATTTTATAGTACATAAATTATCAAACTGAGCTAAGATATAGACAATGGTCCTCAATGATCATTGCTTTAGAATCATTACTGTTGTAAATTTGGGGTGAGCTGAGGGAGGTTGTGATGGGGGATTTTGAGGGAATAAAATGTTTTCTAAATTGATATTTGGTGTTGACATTTGATCTTGTTCTTTTTCAAAATACTGTTGCATATCATCCATTCCATGTGTTTTCTGATGTAGTCATTATATTTGAAGAGTGAAGAATTTTTAGTATCTAAAGACCAGCATTTCTTCACAGATGCCTGACTGGAACCTGGAAAAAGCACCCTTCTTTTCTGAATTCCATGGAGCCTCCGGGCATGTGTAAGGAGTTCAGTTGGTGTCATATTTGAGGTTCCTTGTTTCTCCATTATGCTAACCATTCTTGCCAGAGAATGCCAAGGGTTAGGATGTGACACTCTGTCACATGGCATACTTTCCACAATATGGTATCAATGATGACACCTACCTCTTTACAAAATAATTCCATCTTCTTAAATTTTCACACTTCCTTCTGAAAATTTCTGTAATCCTGCCCTCAGGTCCACTTCTTAGTTAACAGCTACTACCCACAACTTTGATAATAAGGTGTGACTCATGAGACTAGTACAGCAAATACCAAGAATTTAATACAGGGTTCAGTTTCTGGGGATTTCAAAATAGAAGCTTAAAAGAGAACACCCTCTGTAGGACATTCTGAACCTGCCCAATGCCTCAGCTTCAACACAGAGAAAGCTGCTGCACCTGGCTTAAGAAGACCCCAGTTCCTCAGTTCAAAAGGATGACTGATCGAGAAGAAAAGGGCACTGGAAATGATTTCTCCAGGTCTGAAGAGCTCTCATTCAGAAGTCGCAAGCAATAATAAATAGTTCCCAATCTTAAACCTCACTCAAACAGCTACAAGGAAATGATACCCACTTCTCCATTTAGGGCCAGGAGTTCAAGGTGTCATGCTGCAAGATTTGTACCCTAAGAATTAGAGTAGCATAGAGGGCCTGCAAATCGGACAATCATGGAGGACTTGCTTCCTGTTCCAGTTCAGCTTCTCACTTACCTCTTAAAATAGAAAGGCCAAGCAAGGTCAAGGTAGTTAAGTAGTGCCATAAAATAGCATCTACAGTAATAAGCAATGGAACAAGGCTCCACGCACTTGATGGGAGCAATAAGCAATAAAAACAGACCTGTTAAGATCAGTCAGTAATTATGAACTTTAGAACAAATAAGGAAAAAGGAAGTTTAGGAGATAATGAAGGGAATTAGAGCTGTGTTGCATCTTAGCAGCCAATGATAGAAATAATCTCAATGGGCTTTCCCACTCTATTATAGTAGCGAGTGTGCAAAAGGTGATGGTGCAACCGGGTCAAAACCTGGCGTTAGGCAAGGAGTGGAACTTATGGCACTGTCAGTTTTTCCTACAGTTAGTTCTAAGAAGTCCATAAAGAATCAATCACTTCAGACTTTCTGGTTAAAAAGATGATAACCAGATCTTCAATATATGCTCTTCACCGTCAAAGCTAATCACAAATGTTAAGACTGGGTATTTGGTAGAGAGTCAAATAGGCTGTAAAACGACCAAAGTGTGTGCTTTGGGAGAGCAGAACAGCAGAGAACTGAGAATCTTCTACCCAATGACCTCCTTGGGCTGGAGAAGCAACCTGGCATGGTCTGAATGAATATTAGTGCTCTAGGGGTAATATTGTTACACTCAGGAATCAGACTCACAGGGTTCAAATCCTGGGTCCCCCATTCAACTGATAGATATTTAGTCTTCAGCAATTTACTTAACCTCTTTAGACTTAACCCTCTTATCTGCAAAATGGGGGTAATAGTTACACATTTCTCATATAGTTGTACGACTTTAAGAAATGCTGTAGGCTAAACAGCATAGTGCTGGCATATACAATAGATGGTATCTATTGTCAGAATAATTAAAAATAAATAATGGAGCTGGGCACAGTGGCACATGCCTATAATCCTAATGGCTTAGGAGGCTGAGACAGGAGGGATCACAACTTTGAAGACAGCCTCAGCAACCTAGCAAGGTCCTAAGCAACCTAGTGAGACCCTATCTCAAAATAAAAAATAAAAAGTGTTGGGGATGTAGCTCAGTAGTTCAGTACCCCTGAGTTCAATGCCTGGTACCAAGATATATATATATATATATAATAAAAAATTGTAAACATGAAAGAAACATGATTTAATACACTGATAGAAATAAAGGTGTCATTAAATAGCTTATAAACTGGATTGGTGATTTCTTCCAGGGGAAAGTAGATACACTTAAGGGGAAATTGTTTTAAATTCAGAGAACTTCCTATTCAGAGCTTCTATATTAAACAAAGATAGACTTTTGTAGTTTCTTGAATGAACTTTTTTTTTTGGTAGTTCTTTGATGCCAAGGAGGTAAGATTAGGGAACCCTAGGAGGTAAGTGGCTTCAAATAACTGTGAAGGTTAGATGCTTTAAAGGGAAGTTTGAGATATTAACACTCTGGTATTTTTTCAGGAGGCATGCATGCTTATTACATTCATTGACAAAGACAAAAAATTATATTTTAATGAGGAAGTTCTTGCTTGATTAATTCGTTGGGATGCACTCATATATCTTTGACAGTAGTAATCATTGAAATATGGCAGTCTTCACTTTGAAAATTAAAGTCCCTTAAGCTAAAACTACTACAGGAAAAATCTAAAGACATCAACATGTTCTCATGTAACTTTCCTCAATGACTTATCAAAATTACAAGATTAATTTTAAAGCTCCCATTTCCAAATTAATTTTAAAAGGCAGAAATATTGTACTTTAAAAATTCGTGTTGCTGCACTAATTAAAGTCAATAAACAAAATCTGCAGGGGTGACCTATTGACAGAATACAGGTATGCTAGGAATCAGAATTTATTTCTTGATAGCAGATTGTCTCTAGGTCCCTAGATTAAAAAAACACAAAACTTAAATTTCAAGGAACTTTCCATTTGAAAATGGTCCAGAGAGGGTTTTGTTGTTGGTTTGTTTGTTTGTTTGTAGAATGGATAATCTCGTATGACTTCTCAAACTGAGATTAAAATTCCTTGTCTTGCTTGCTGCACCTTCCCATAACAATCTTTCTAGGTCTAACTACTAATAATAATTGACACCCACTTTGTAGAACTTCTTCACGGAAAGTGGCAGTTTTGCTTTGCCTATTTCCAATTTGGATCCACTGACGAGTTTTCTTTCCAAGAAAGAGTGTTTGCTTGGCAATTAGTTTCCCTTTCTAGTCCTCATCCCTTTCTCTTTCCCAAGGCTCATTACCTATCCAGGTGAATCAGTTTTCTTTCATGTGAAATGGAATGTTGCTGAGACTAAAGGAGAAATTTTTGTGTGAAAATATCTTGTAGTTCTCTGAGAATAAAAGGTGGCGGTGTTAGAACTTTGTTCCTGTCTGTATTTTAATCAGGGCTGCGGCATGGTAGCCTAAGGAAAGCAATCATTTTCCTGGGGAATCTATCCACCCAGGTAAATCTGGGCACACAGACGCTTTGCTCTGCTGCTTCCACTTGAAGGGCAATGATAGTGTTCTAAGTGGGTTTTAAGACAGAGGGTCATGTTCAGACCTTATGTCAGTGAGTCTCCAAGCCCAAACTGGAGCCTAATTAGTAGGAGGCAGTACAAGTGGTAAGGGAGGTTGCATGCACTTCTTTAAAGCAAAGAAAAGTCATTTTCAAAGGTGTGTGTGTTTCATTTCAGTGCAATGGAGCAGACACCAGGAAATACATTGTAATATTAGGACATCAAGAGTAAGCTGGGAATTGAGGGAGATAATTTTGTAGTAAACATATGGAATAATTGGCCAGTGGTGCAAGAAATCTAAATGAGGTACAGAGACAGCTGGACACTTTTATCTCAAGAGAAAAAGGGTTGAAGGATAGAGTGATAGACCAGGGAGGTGGCATTGAGATAAACCTAAAGGGAACAAGCCTGCTGGACTAAATATCCTCTCTCTGCTCAGCAGTTTCCACCATGGCCATTTGTTAAACACATAGCTGCCGTCTTCGGTGATTATTTCCTAGTAACATCTATGTTTCTGAATAAAAATTCATTTGAATCTCCAGTCAGATTTGCCAGGTGCTAGATTCATTGTCAGCATTTAATGTGCTGAAACTGCCGATGCCGAGGAAATGAGTACAAAGAAGCATGCTTCTGAACTCCAGTTTGGAGAGTTGGAGGTGAAATGCTTCCCTTTTGGATGACTTCCTCTGCCAGAAAATTCCACGGCTGGGGAAGGAGGCAGAGATGCCAAGGGGTGTGGTTCCAGCTAGCCCCGTGCGGTCTTTTGCTGAGCCAGGGTGTTTTATTCCTGCCAGTTGCTCATGGGGTGAAAGAACTGGGCTGTGTTAGCAGTAGGGCTTCCAATCTCTTTCCATCTCTATATAATATACATGGTCATATTATCATTTCCTGAGACCCCACTATTCTGTCTAAGAAGAAAACCAAAAGAAAATGGGAAGGGAGATTAAAAGACAAGAAAAGGAAAACACACATGATTAACATTTAACCAGAAGGATTGCCCTGAAATTTAAGTGGATTTTATTTGGCTCTATCTACAGCAAATGCAACCAGGGGTGTCCAGGATGTCGACACACAGCTTACCAATTTTGAATAAGAGGGAGTATTACCATATTTTCGCATTTCCCATCCTGCAGCAGATTCATGAAATTCCCACACTGACCTGAACATTGAAGAAATTTCTTGTACCTAGGCAGCGGTGCCTCCTATCCATTACCCTGTCAGATGAGCATTTCTGGACACCTCCTATCCTGTAGTGATGGGAGTACCATTTCCAGAAATTTAGATTCAATCCAAATTTGGGCAAGCAGCTAAGACTCAGCAAGAGCCTTTTAAAAGTGGTAAACAAAAGGAGTAGAGGGGGAAATAAAGGAAGGGAATGCCAGCAAGGGGACTCAAAGGGGGGAGGTTTGCTGCAATCCTTTACATTCAATTAGACCGGCTCCTTTGTGCTTTCCCTTTTTGCTCTGCAAAGAAAGAATGAAATATGGTTTTCATAGCAAGCTGGCAGCATTATCTCAGGATGCATATTTCTTTGCTGGGTTGGAATGCCAATAAGAGATGAAAAAAAGTTCCTCGTTTAGAGGAAAGTACAGTGCTACAGGGAAAACACAAAACAACAAAAAGGAATGCAACAAGTTTTTGAAATAGTTCCAGAAAATGCCCCTTAAAGAAAATATTTAAATGAGGACATTTTTGAACATAAAATTTCTCATGTTGAAAGTTATCATTTTTCAAAAGTCTCTAAGTATGAAAAGAAATTTGGCCCAAAATGTCGACTCCTTTGGATAGTTGAAAATCTTTAGAATTTGCCTCCTCTCTTTCATTGATGAAAGCAATAAACTCCAGACAAGCCCTGCATTAGGCACAGGGCTCTACCTTCTTCTGCACTTCATTATTCCAGCATTTGGAAGAGAGACAAGGTTTGTTCAAATAAGTCCTTTATCCATCTCAATTGGCATGATCTACATGGTCTCCCAAAGTAACACTGAAATAAAAGTCTAAATTTCAGTGGGTTGCATGATTTTAAAGTAGAATGATGCTGACTTAGCTATTTACTTATTTTTAAGTAGGAAAGATGTGAAGATAGCTCAATGAAAATATTATGCAGTTTTCCTATAGCAACTGATTCAGTAAGTATTCCTAGCCCCAGTCACAGATGGATAAAGTAAAAGTTGTATTTTAAAAAAAATTCTTTTTTTTTAAAGGAATGTTTAACTTGTTTCTAGACTGAAGAAAATAGAGAAGGAGTTTATAAATGCAATGTTGAAACAGAGCCCCTAAATTTTTAAGAAGCTGTTAAAAAGAAGGTTAAAAATAAAAGATCAGAATGTATCAATACCATGTTGTTTATATTCTCTAAATTTTTTACTCTTAAAAATAAGTCTTGAGGGCTACCACTTGGTTCTAAATTTTCAGTCCTTGTTTACCATGGTGGTACATTTTTCCAGTATATTTCTCTCTTTGTCTATTCCATTACCTGCAATATTGAGTACTTGTAAACTTTCCAAAAATTCACTCTTGAAGAAGTACTTCATGAATAGTCCTTGGACGAGACCCTCATTCATTTCACTCATTCATTCATGCATTCACTCAGTGGAGAGCAGCCTTCTAAAAATTACTTAATTGAGAATCTGCTCTGTTAATGAGTAAATGTGAGTCCTATTAACCTTGTGATCTGGAGGACTTGTTTTGCTATTGCTGCTGCTATTTTCATTGTGTTGGATTTTTCAGCTATGGGAGTGAGCACTGGGTACACGGTACTGCCCAGGGCTTACCCGGGAAATCTACCCAACTTAGGGCACTCGGAAACATTCCCTCTCCTGTCTAAACACGAAAAATCTTTTTATTTTTAATCTGCAAAATTCTTAGAAACTTGGGTAGAAAAATAGAGCCTTAATATTTTAAAAAATATTTCTTTCTTCATGTCTTTTTCCTGCTTCATTGTTTTATCATAATCATAATAGTGAACCTTGTTTCCAGTTTTGTTCTGTTTTCCTGCCTGGATCAGAATCATTTTTGCTGACTGATTCTTCTGCAGAGATTTGCAGCTAACTCTCAGCCCTTACCCAGCATCATTAATTCTGCCCTCAGGTTGAAACATGCAAGGTTCTTTCTTTTTTTCTCTTGCAAGGTAAACATGGAGAGATATGAGATTTTCCCTGTGTCTTTAGATACAGCTTATCTTTTAGATAAGTCCCCGCTGCCTGAGGTTTCAGGCTGTTTAATGTCGGCCTCTTGAGTTCCAAACTTCCTTAAAGCTTTAGATAAGCAACAAACTTCAGCAGTAATTGCAAAAAGAGTGGGTGGAACAGGGAATTAATCCCCAGAGATCTGGATTCAAATCTTCCTCAGAACTCTCTCTGGTGAAAATCTCTTTTATGGTCTTGGCTTAATGGTTTCCACTCAGTTCTAAGGAAGGAATGGATCATCCTTGAGTAAGGGTCTATCTGTCATAAGAACACTTGTGCAGAATCCTTTGCCCAATGTTGATAGGCAACTCTCCGTTATAGAGATGATAGCCACAGATATTTGCATGTTTTAGCCTATCCAATGCTGACATTTTTCATAATTTCAAGGTTGAACTTTCATCTGTTTTGCCCCTAGATTTTGGGGTATTGTTTCACTTTAAAATTATGAAACACATGCCAGCATTCTTCATCTGTAAATATTGTTTTCTGAAATGCAGAAAAGTACCCTCTTGGGAATAGGGGACTCTGATTCAAGTCTGATGGATGAGACTATTCAAAATGTATGCAGCAAATGCACAAGGAGATGGACAGAGTCATCTGTTTGTCTGGTTTTTAAATTGTGGATCTGATTCTTACTGTTGTATTTGTCAGTGCAGTTGAAGGGATGCACAGGTATTCTTGAGTGCCCGTGGGCAAATTGCTTCTTCATAAAGGTTTGTAGAAAGTAGCACAATGGAAATCGGCCACAGCTGGCTTATTTCCTGTGTTACCTGAGGCCAGGTTAGACAGGTTAAATTCCAAAATACTTTCTTAGCCATGAGTCACTAAATCCTGACAGTCTTGCATCTGTGTGACCCAATGCGGCTCTTTGCTTTGCTAAATATGGAGGTTTCCTGTTATTCTGTGATGTTCCTGTGGGTTCTGTGTTTTGTGTTTGTGTTTAGAAAATGGACTAGTGTAGAAGATTGTGAAAGAGAAAAGGATAAGACCCCTGTGGAATAGAACAGTCAAAGTCATAGGGATTAACTTGCCTTGTAATTTTTCATAATGAAATTACTAAAGCTATGTCAGTAAACAGGGAACAAATGATGTGTAAAATAATTAGCACCAAAGGAAACATAATCGGTTACTTATTAAAATCCATAGACAGATTATATGACCCCACTGGGTCCAGGGACCATAGATCACATGATGCAGCGTGCCTTTTCTGAGGGGAACACCCCAATGCACTTTGTCACCTTACTGGTTTCTGACATTAAATAAGCTTCAGGTGTGATTTATTGAGTAGCCTTTTGACAGGAGTGAGAAACTGAAATCTTCTAGTCCTTGCTGAGCCTCGGCTCTATTTTCATTACCTTCTCCAAGTATTACATTTAGTCAACCGAGTTATGTGTAGTTCTGGGAGAATCTCTCCTGCTCCCAGAAGTCATTGTTCCACTCATAATAAAATTATGCTATCAATTTGCCACAAGAGAAACACTGGAGTTCACTAAATTATTGCCATGTGTTTTGCACTAAAGACAAAGTGATACCAATTAAAAAAACAACCACCCCTGGATTCGATTTTTTAATGGTGTGCAGGGAGGAGCGAGACTGGCTCGCAAGGGAGGTCATGTCTCCCTTCTTCACATTACAAATTTCATTTTCCTTAATTAGAAAATGGCACTTATGGAGAATGAGCAGGGGGTTTATGTGAAAAAAAGAAGAAAGAATGAAACCTGAGCTGAGTCCTAAATAATATGTCAGAAAATGACAACTTGCCTCCCACAAGACTATTTCATTTGAAAGATTTGCTTGGTTACATTAGGCTTGGATAGATTTTTCTCAAAATGGGGCCATAACCCACAGACTAAAAAATGCCCCAGTTCCAAAGCTCCGCAAACAAGTCAAACCCATACTTTGGTTCCATCACAGCGACAAGTACGTACTTGGTAGCTCTTGCTTAGGGTAACAGTTTCAGGAAGCTATGTCCCTAAAGATTTGAGCATTAGTTATGATATAAGAGTGTTGTGCTTTTAGATTATCAGCAGGAACTAATATCCTGCCGCCTTAATTCATCTTCTACTATATTAATTAAGAATTGCCAATAATTTGGTCTCAGAAGGAAAGCTTGCCTATCCCATACCCTAAATAAATGACACCTGCCAATTGGCCATCAAGTTGATGATGAAGTGAATTCAGAACTTTAGACATTATGAGTAAATCAAATTCCATTACAGTAGAAGATCTTTATACCATAAAAATATTTTCAGCCCCAGGCAGTAGTTCACTACTTTTTAAATACTTCTAATGATACAATTTTATTTAGCAATTGTGAGCAGCCCCTTGCAGTATATTTTAATGAATCATATCTGTTCTGAGAACAAACAGAATTTCTTGAGGAAATTGGCATTTCATGGAGATGATATGAATTTCCCAGTAACACCAGTAAATTGCTAACCAAGAAAAATGATGAGGACCCTCAATGCTAGACCTCAGACTGGAGAGAAAATGATTCTTCTAGGCATCACAACATAATAACATTAGGTTGTGTTTTATGAATGAGAGCCCTGATCTTTGGTTAGGTTTCAAAACCAGTTGATAGTCTGAAATACTGTCTGATTGGTTTGGGATGTTTTTCTGCCTTTCAAGTGACAGAGGGATGATTCAGAATCATGGTGCTTGGCTCTTAGTAGGTACCCATAACTCAATGTTGAATCAAATTCAAATAAGCGAGAGAGATGGCTGGGGAAAAAATATACTTGAAATATACATTGAGGTAAGAGGGCAGCTCTCAGCATGCAATTTCTTGGAGGAGATTAGATTTGAAGTTAGTTTTGAATCAGAGGAAGGAACTGTTTTCAGAAGTCAGGTGGAAGGAGTATGAGAACATGAAAGCAGGGATATTAAGTAAAGGAGTCTGGGAGGAAACCAGCTGTCCCTGACAAGGGCAAAAGAAATGTGCAAGTGCCTAATGTGTACTGAGAGACATGGACACCCCAGTCCACGGGGTACCGTGGGAACCACACGAGGGAAGGCTCAGTGTTCAGACAAAGGATGATGCAATGTGGTAAATTAAAGGACTGGGACATTGGCAGCACGGGTCTGATTCCAGCTCAGACAATTTGTGTGATCGTAGACAATTTAGCCTTTCTCAGTCTCAGTATCTAGCCCCTCATTCATTAAAGATTGGAGACTGGGAGATTTTTAAGGTCCTTTCTATCTTTAAAATTCTATTACTTTATGATTCTAAGTCTGTGAACTGGAAAAAAAAATCTAGTCAAAGCAAGTGAGATGAAAACTGATTTTAACCATTGTATCCTGAAGTGATTTGAAGAGCTGAAGAGACCAGTCATGGTAGACTATAGGTGACTTAAACAAAACCTGAATCAGAGATTTAGCTATTAAAATGAAGAAAAAGAAACCAATTTTTGTCTCTATTGTTAAAAGCCGTGGCAGGATTTGGTGACTAATTCCACAAGGGTGAGAACAGAAAAGGAGCTACAGCTCTGGGCTCTGTGCCTTGGGGAGCAAGGGCTTGCAGATTCTTTCCACAGTGACAGGGGGTTTGAGTGGGGCCTAATGGCTTCTCTGGGAAGATGATTTTGTTTTCACAATAGATAGCATAAAATAGAGATGAGCCCTGCAGGGGAAGAGGTCAGAATAACAGGAAGCACTGTGGGACCTCACAGGGGGGAAAGGTAGGTCTGAGGGTACAGATGTTATTCAAACCCTGGGAGCAGATGAGCTTGTCCAGAGAGAGAAGAGGCCCTAGTGACAGAGGACGCTGGGAGGAGCTTAGGGGCCTAGGGAGAGTTCACACCAATCACTGCTCTTCAGAGGAGGCCTGAAAAGAACCATACTACAGTCATGTAGGTGCTTTCTAAGACTAAAAGCTATATAGGGCAGGATTTCAATACACTGTTTACAATCGCCAGTCGGAAAGACTAACTAGAATGAGAAAAAAAGTTTTACATCTATTTAAAGCACAAAGTTCTTCATAAAGATGGCTTATTAGGGGGCTGGTTATAAACAGTCATAGAGCTATTGGGCAGCATGCACGAGGCCCTAGGTTCAATCCCCAGTACCACAAAAAATAAAGCTTTAGTAGGCAAAACGTTCATCTTCTTTCAAATTTGTATAAGATCCTAGAAGGGTAAACTTTATACAGCATAGAAGTTTTGACTTAAGTAGACATCCCCCTATTTTCCATAGTTGTAAAGGTTAAAAATCTACTGTGGAATTACATGATAGGCTTTTTTCTGTCTCTATGAAAATCCTTGGCATCCTGCTCCCTGACAGGTCAGCAACAAAACATGACAATCTCTCTGATAGCGAGCGGCTGTTGACCTGGCTGTGGAGCATGAACCTTGTGCTGTGGGTGAGCTCTGAAGTGACCTGCCTCAGCCGTGACCATTCATATGCTTTTGGCTTGTCACTTTCACAGCAGTTTTTAAGTTTTTAAAAGGCAGCACTAGCGAAAAATGAAATACTATCTATGAAAAGTACAGCTTATTTAACTTTTATATAGAAGCTATGTACAGTGCCTTCTGTTGATGGCTCTGCTAAATTCTTTTTAAAATCCTTTCATGCAAAGTGGATACCCCCACTCAGGAGGGCAACAAAAAAACTGTCCTACTAGGTCAGGGTTCCATGTAGAGTTTCAGGAAAAGCCATTGAGATGACCAAACCAAAGGATTTCCCTAGGCAAACAGACATCTTTTTTTGTCAAGATTGTCTAAACTGATTCTAGATATGGACATTTTGGGGGAATCCCTGTCGATTGTTTTTCAGTCCCTGACTACACAGTGAGGGAGGACATAAAGTTTGGAATCCAGGTACCTCTAACTGTGCCATCTCATACTTTAAAATGACTCAGTGAGTCATTGCAGCATGCCCCCCCCCACATTGCATGTAACCTCAAATACAGTTTAATTAGGTCTCACCCTCCCTGCACTCCAACCACACCCCCTTGAAGTTACACTTCGCTTTGAAGCCTTCTGCCTCCAAATTCAGCTTCTCACTGAAGGATTTATTTCCTAGGAATCTCTTTCACAGGTTCCGGTTCACCTTTTGTTTTGACCTGTTGCTTTGTCAAAATGCATCTCTATAAATTCTTTTAAAAATAAACATTTTTTCATCAATTTTCATTGGGTATTCTTAATATAGGTGAATCCTAAAATTCCCAATGAATCTACTTTTCAGTGTGTTCGAGCATTTTCTGAAACAGTAATCTTTCTCTCTTGAATGGAGTGGCTGAACTGTCCCTATTATTCACCCAGTCCTGACTGTATTTGGAGTAACACATGAAATTTTTGCAACTTCTCCAGAAAACTGGGCATTCAAAATAGAAGGCCTTAGTATGACAGAGTGAGTTGTTTTATGAGAATATGTTGTTTTATGGCCCTTAAATCTTTTTTGAAGGGGAACTGTAATACAATAGCAGTCAATGTAATCATAATTACAATTCAGTTAAATTTTATAATAAATAACCCACATGGTTCCCAAGAATACATGCCTACCAAGACTCAATTGCACTTACTTTTTTGAGAAGACTGTGCTTAGGAAAGGAGGCATCCTTGTTGAACTTCAAATATAAAACTAATTGAAGAAAAATTTTGCTTCATTAAAATATGCACCTCTCATTCTTTGAGGGCAGAAACTATGGTCTATTTGTTCTCCATGATCCGAAGACATGCCATAGTGCATGCTGAATAAATGGAGACATGATGAATGTAATTTGGGGTCTGTGCCAAAAGATGTTCTTTAAGGATTTGAGTAGTAAAAACTATTCCATGGTACTTAAACTTTATTTAGAGGTAATGGGAAATTTAATATGTAAAATAATATTCCAGTTCAATTCTGGACAGTTGCTAATAAAGTAAAGCTCTTAATTGGGCAACATTTTGAGTAATTGAAATGAAATAAATTTAAGTGGAACAGGCACACCCATAAGTAGTCTAAGCCAAATCTTTCATTTTACAATAACTATTGAGGTTCAGGGAGGAGAGATGATTTTCTGAGGTCCACCTAGAGTTAGAGGTAAAGCTAGAACCAGAACTGGTTCCAATACACCACCCTTTGCCTCAAATCATTTCATTTCAGTTATTGAATTATCTAAAAAAGAAAAAATATTTAAAACAAAGGATCTTGATCTTATAGTTTCTTTTCTATGTTATTTCAGTGTTGTTGTGACCTAAGTTTTTACAAAAATTAAAGTCCTCTCTCTTCTTGATTTTTATTATGATGTTGTGCTCATAAATGTTGTGAAATTAATCAGTAAGACACTAAGAGCTGAGAGTATGGCAGCATGATTTAAACAAATTTTATTAAATGAAATACTTATAATCCATCCAAATGGTTATATGTAATTAAAAAAATTAAACATTTAAGGAACTTCAAGAATTCTTCAAAAGTTTCACTTAGATTCAGATTTGGACCAAACTGAAAACTATTAAATGCAAAGATAGGGGAGGGAGGTTGTTTAAAAACATCGTAGGGCACTTATCTAAATTATTTAACAAGAAGAAGGGTTTGGGAATCTGAGAAAGATCATACTAACTGAAGCAAGACCCCCATTAAAAACTTAACAACCATCTAAGAGTGGGAGCCACTACCATATTGAATCTGTGACCTTGGACTTCAACCAATTATGAAGACCTGGGGCAGCCAGTGAACAAAGCAATTACAATGGGAGTCAAACTATTAAGGAGCCAAGAGTTCAGTAGCTTTATGTCCCTGCCGAGGTACCCCTAGAACAATGTATAATAGGAATTGAATAATATTAACAATCCTACATGGTAGTTTAAGGCAACTTACAGTATGGTCTAATGCAAGCAGATTTTTCATTTTGATGACTATGGGAGTGGTTATTTTATTTTATATGTACTTTTACAAACATTTAAATTGAAATAACCAGTAGCATAAAATTGCCAGTGATTTAGCTGGCTATGAACTTGTAACCAAATACACTTGGAAGATTTTTTTTTTCTTTTTTTCTCTCTCTTTAGCTCTCAGGTAAATTTCACTGCATGACAGCATTTCATGCTAGGCAAAGCTCATGCAGGAGATGAAAAAGCATGAAGCATAACAAACATCACAAAGCCAGTACAATTTCTTGTTTATAAAGAAAAACAAGGAATGTAAGCTAAGTGGAAAGGTGCCGGATGAAAGATATTTTAAATGCCTTCGAGTTAAAACCATCAGGGATCAGAAAACAGAAGGCAAATTCTAGAGGCTAGTATACCAAGGGAAGAGGCTGATGAATTGCCTTGTGCACATTTTAATTAAACTATCATCTTGAGATTTTTTTGTGTATTGATTTGCACAGTACTTAAAAAAGCTTCTTTTCCCCCTACCTCCCTCCTTTGAATGTTGATGCTTTGTGCCTTCAGCCTGACTCTATGAAAAGAAATTACTCATCTTTGGAATTGTTACGGAGGGAGGGAAAAAAAAAAAAACAAATGGGTGGACATGTTCTCTTCTCCTTTTCAATATGTTTAAATTTCAACTGTTCATATAATTATGCTGGCATGTATTTCTTCCTGGCTCTAGTCATGCAGAAAAATTTTAAACATGAGAAATTGGACAACTCTAATGTGGTGTAAAATCTACTTACGCATTGTATTTCTTTCAATATTCGTTACCAATAGTGTGCACATTGTTAAAATTAAAAGAAAATGTTAGCTTTATGCCCTAATGCATTTATGTGATATACATAGCTGCCAAATATTTTATTAATGTTGAAAAGAGGAAATTTGAAAATAATAGAAATGTTAGAAATAGGGTTGATTTCAGGCAGAGGTGATGGTGACAGCCTTTTAATGGTAATCACCACTTATGGCACCAATTATAAGAGTAGTTAACCAGCAATAATGAATGGCCTAAGACCCCTATGAGTTAGTCTTCTTGGTTCTTCCATATCCAGGAGTAAACTGAGGCATGAGTTAAAGTGATTGTCCAAGGGACTTTTGGAAAGTCATGTAATAGAGTAAAAAAACAAAACCAAAACAAAGAAAAAAAAAAAACAGTTGGGACACTAAATTCCCTTGTCATATTCACAGCTTGTAGATTCCCTGTCAATACCTTCTGAGTAATTTGAGGATTGTGTCTCCAAATTTCTTCACTCTTCCCTACCTGCAGCCATGCTCACCTACCCCCACCCCATGAAAATGCCTAATGAATAAGAGGAGGAATACAAGGCACTATGGTCTAGGATTCATTAAAAAGATTATGTTTTTCTGAGAGATTAATTTCAAAAATGGGTCTCTCAGGTCATAAGAATAGCAAGATGGCCCGATGAGGAGGTGAAGAATTCTGTGATTCAGATGTAGCTGTCCTTCTTCCTCAGTAACCAGTTAGGTTCTCACGCGACACACACATTCAGCCTCCATATCCTCCCCACACATGCTGTGCTTATCTTTCTCAGTAGTGGTCTTGGGAGACCATCTAATTCTCTAACTTGCAGAATTTTTGTTTCCAGACCACAAACCCTATGGAAAACTGAGTTCTTTCTTGTTGAATGTTCCTATCTGTTCCAGAGTAAGCCCAAGCTATCCATCTAACTTTCATAAGCAGCAGGCAGCCCAGCTTGGAAAGGATGCCCAAAAGGATCACAACTTTAAGACTAATTCTGGACTAAAACAGGCTGTCCTGAATTTCTCAGATCAGCATCCCTAAGTCTGTTCTCGAATGTCCTATTGCTGGTAGTGATGGAAAGAGGGTAAAGATAGTTTGGGTTTCATGTCAAACCCCTGGTCTGCTTGTGAATGATGTCAGAGTTGTAATTCATTTACTCACTTTGGTCCTCTGTAAGGTGTGATCTTTGGAGGAGCAAATATTTCCAAATTTGAAGTAATATCTTCCTAGTAATAGACTATAAATTATTTTTCCTTCAATTTTTATCTACTAAGCCACCTTCAATACACCACTCAAGACTTTTCCTCCTCCAGCAATGGCCTCTAATATACTAGTTCTGAACCTCTGCTAAGTCGTAGCCTTCTCTGAGAGTGTAGAAAGCCACAAATCCCCAGAGCATAGCGTGCACACACACACACACACACACACACAGAGTTTTTCCTGCTGTCTTAGGTCCTTTCCATGAATCCTCTAATTGATTAAACCCAAAAGCAAATGCGCAAAAGCAAGCAACATCAACATAACCACCAAAGAAAACTCCTATTCTAATAAGTTTGGAAGAAATATGTTAACTAACCTAAAAAAGACTATAATCACTATTCCTCCTTTTGTTGGTGGTTGAATTTTAAATTAATTGAATTTTTAAAATGGCAACAGATGGTTCCCATTTTATTAGATTTCAAATTCATAACAATTACAAGCCATACCTTTGACTTGCTCTGTGTGTTATAGTCCCGGTTGCCACCTCAACCTCAGCACTCTGTACACTGTACAAACCAGAGGACATCAAACACACAGACGATGCTGTGATTGGCACCCACAGAGCCCTGCAGTGTGGCAACTCTCAGCGATATCTACACATTATGGATATTGAATGGGTTAAAACACCAAGATGGCACCATCCAACAGCATACCAATTTTAGCAAAATCCCATTTCAATCATCACTCATTAAGTCTTCTTTGCTTATAATTATTCTCTTCTGAATGGTGACTTTTTTTCCTAATGTTTATTTCCAAATGCTAAGAAATATATAGTTTATGTCTAAGTAGCCATTAGACCTTAAGGATTATCACTGTTCCACATAAACTTTTCTTCTTTGGTGAGCTTTATGCTAACAAGGATTGTGTACACTGTCTCTTAATGATTTGTGATCACCTTAGAGCCCTGCTTTGTGAAATGTCTGATTATGTGCATATCTGTCTATTAATTTGTTTATCCATCCAACTATCTTTAGAAATTTTAAACGGTGTAATAACTTTAAGAACAGCGACACTAATGTAGTATTAGATTAAAAGAATGTTACTTTATATAGGCATTAATGTAATTTAGAGGCACTTAGAGGAAGCTCTATACTTAGCATGATTCTTGGCTAGAGAAGACAGGTTGATCCCCACTCATTTTGGGATTGCTAATTTGCCGTTAATTAGGAAGATTGATTCTGTTCTGTGATGCATAGGCCCAACCCCAGATGCATCTTTCTGGTTTCTGGGGCACTTTCCTAGTTGTCCTTGTTATTGCAAATGTGTAACTGAATGTCACCAGGGCTTCATGAAATAGAAGTGCTTTCTGGCTTCTAGAAATAAGTATCAACATTTTTTCAATTTTGTTTTATATTCTAAAACTCAGACTGGTATTATTTTAAACAAACTTCTGCTTTATTCCATTTCTACAACATAAAAATTGTGCTCTGATTTGAATATTTAGTAAAAGAAATGCTTTTGTAGCAAGAATTCTTTGCTCTCTTTTCTTGAAGTCAGCTTCAGTCTCAGATAAAGTGTACCCATGGAGGTTGTGCTGTTTTGTACAAAACAACATTTATTTTCAAGTGTTAACTGTTTGTTTATCTTCCCTGTGATGTATTGAGTTTGCTGCTATAAGCCTTTTTTCCTTCTCTCTTCTCTTGGCTGATGACAAATTTTAATCATTTGACTGTCCTTCATGACAATTACTTTAACTAAGATGAGTTATATTCCCTTTATTGGAATGAAGTCAGGGAATCTATCAAAACTAGTGAAAGGAAAATTCCTAGAAATGTTTTTAAACATAGTCGTTAAGAACGGGCTGAACCAATACAGAAAAAAAAAATGTTGAGGTTGGAGAGTGTGAAGGAAACCACTTACCCACTGCAATTTTGATGCCCAACATCACCAGACAGATAACTCAAGCAACTTTTAAACCACATAATTTATTTCAGAATGGTGGAAAATGGATAATAAAAATAAAATCAAATCCAAAAAGGAGGATCCAATTTCATTTATATACTTCACACTCTATAAAATGTAACTGATAAACATACCTATATTTGAACTTACAGAAATGTGTGCATTTATATAATGAATATGTGCGAGTACTATATATTTACAGTGACCTAATCCATGATCATTCCTATCTCTTGTCTTCTTTAACCTTAATATTTTGGCAAATCTTTCATAGTTTATTTTTCTGATAACCCCAGGAATAAGTTAAAAATTGTTTTGATGAACTACTTTTAAATGTGCTAAAAGTAACCTCAGAACAAAATAAACAGAAAACTTGGACACCAAGGACATGAGAAAGGGAAATGTGATAATGCATAAAATGAGTGTCTTTATTGACTTTTTTCTTTTTTGGCATTTTTTTTCCAGTGCTGAGAATTGAACCCAGGTCCTTGCTCATGATTGGCAAGTTCTGTACCACTGAGTCTCATTTCCAGACCAAAATGAGAATCTTTAAAATGTATATGTTTGGACCTTATTAGTCTAACTCACAGCCTTATGTGCTTAATAGAAGGTTTTTAGTTGTGCCTTTCCTCATGACTTAATGATCCTTCCCAGACTTGGTGACATCTCCTGGTGTCATTGGCAGTTCCTTTTTTTTTCTGGATATCTCTGTATGTTTTATATTGCATTTTTTTGGGCAATCAATTCTACTTATCTCTGTGACTTTAAATAAAATTGTCTTTAAATAAATTTTAATCTTCAACTGGTATCTCTTGCCAACCAGTATTCTGTGGAATTGTTACTTCTATCAAAATTTTGTATATATTTGGTGAGTCCAAACTGACCCTAATATTAGCACACATAAAATATACTTGTGGAATTAAGATTTTATGCTTCCTCCAAAACAATTTGTTCAACCTGTCCACAGATGTTTATTGAGCACCTACCATTGCCCAAATACCTGTCATGATGCCAGGAATTAGGCTAGGTGCAATCTGTTCAGGGGTAGGGTGAAACGGACCCTCTGCCCTCATGCAGCTTGCAGTTCAGAATCAAATGGCAAAAGTATAAAATTATTACATCAATTGTTTAAAAGTTGGACTATATTTTCCTTAAGGATCAAGGTAATAATATTATATGCACGAGGCCCAAATAGACCCACAAAAGCCTTCACAATACTTTTTTCTGAATTTTACCTCAAAGTATTGAAACTACATCACCCCTCCATGAAGTTGGGGGAGAAGATTGCTTGCAGTAGGAAGTTCATATTCCTCCCTTTCCCCAGTGGTCAGCGCAGACTGCCAGAGCTAGTCTTGCACTTTGGAAGGGGGTTCTAGCAGCATTTCTTTCTGGTTCCTCTATTTCCTCCTCCATTCCGTTGAGTTGCTACAGTGAAATCCGGCTATTTTAAAAGAATGAGACACGTGGAGGTAAAATGTGCTCATGTTGAAAGGTTTCTTTATCTGTTTTCTTACATTGGTATGAATAGTTGACGGGGTAGTTAGTCAGGTGACAAACATAATGCTGGGTTCTAGAGAGACATTAGCAAACCAGAGCCATAATCCCTGCCCCCGTGGACCTTACTGTCTCCTCAAGACAGATAAGTGATATAATTAGTTATTGTTTTTATCATTAGTAATGTTCATAATGGAATAATCTATGATCAGTTGGACATGAGCTATAAATTATTTTCTTTCGCTTCCTTCCTTCAAGCTTTTTTTGTTTGCTTTCTTCTCCTTTTAAAACAGTGAATCTCATTTTCCAAGAGCTTGTCAAGGTTGTAGCCCCAGGCCATATAGAACTGAGTTGACCCACAATAGGAAGATGAAAATGATATTTCCAGTTAGTTCTAAGCCAACCATAACGATATTGATTATGTTTAAGTCATACTTTTCACTTAAAATACCTAAGTATCCATGTATGTTATCTAACTGCTCCTCAGATAAGGGATATAACTTGTTTGATCTCCATTTACATAAAAGGTGAAATAACAGAGGGCATATAACATGCCTGGCATTTCCTGAAAGAATTGTGACACTACCTAGAGGAACTGTACTACCTAACTTCTCCTCAGAGGAGTCTTCTTAGATAAGGGCCATAACTTTTTAAATCTCCTTTTATATAAATGGTTAGTTAATAGAGGGTACATAACCTGCTTGGTATTATCTAGAAGAACCTAAGGTACATCATTGGTTTGCATACATATACAAGTAGCATGCAGTGCTTTTTCTTAGATTACTTCTTTCTTATAAACGAGCAACAATATATAGTAGAAAGAATAGGTTTTAGAGCAAGAAAGATCCGAGTTTGCATCCTAGTAACTATACGTTTGGAACTGAACTTGGAAACTGTTTCCTCGTCTGCCAAGCTAACATGATGCTCTTGATTCAGAATGTTATTTATAGGACTCTAATACTTATTAGAAGCTCCAAAAAGTAACCCTTATTACTATTTTTTAATTTTTTCACATTTAGTCTTTCTTTCTTTGTTTTAGAGAAACAAAGTTTCTGTAATCAAACCCAGAGATAAGTCCTTAATACAGTGCATTACACCTATGCAAATAGAAAAAAAAAACAAGTTTACCATTTCTAGACCAATATAACTATTAATTTCTGTAGAAGGCTAACTTCTTTTTCCTTTCTATTCCTAAGAAAAGCTTGCACATATTTCTGCATATATGAGAGATTAATAAACATCAATATTTAACAGGTAGTACAGATAGCAAATTTCAGGAATTTCCTATTCCCTTTCTGCAAATAGTTTCTCACACTGTGAAGTATGACTTTTACTTTTCACACGATTTTTAATGCTTTTCATGATGCAGTATTTTTGTGGGGCACTCACAAAATAAGACAAGGGAATGTCTCCAGTAATTCAAGTATCCCATGGCTTTGGGTGAGAGTGGCAAGAGTCATGCAAGGTGGTCACCAAAATGAGGAAAAAATATTTTTTTCAACAGTATTTTTTTCTTCCTTTAAGCCTTTGTTCACCTAGGCTATTTATCAAACATTTAAAATTAAATACTTTTTATAACATGTACCACTGAGATACAAACAGGTCCTAGGATCTATTGCAGATTTGGAAATATAGGGGGGAAATGACTTATTACAGGCATCCTAAATTTATTTTTTTTCTTTTTTTTTTCTTTTTTTTTTTTTGGTACTGAAGATTGTACCCAGAGGTTCTTAATCACTAAGCTACATCCCCAGCCCTTTTTAATTTTTAATTTTGAGATAGGGTCTCACTAAGTTTCTTAGGGCCTCACTAAATTGTTAAGGCTGGCTTTAAATTTGCAGTCCTCCTGCCTCAGCTTCCCAAGGTGCTGGGAATATAGGCTTGTGCCACCACACACGACACATACTAACATTTTTAAAGAAAGGAAAGATATTATTTTTAGGTTTAAGTTAACATGACATCCCTAAGCATCTGTTCCAGCACTTTCACTATAGTCCATTTTTTTTACATTAAAAAATACTTAAGATGTTTCCCTTCATCCCTCTGAGTGCTGTATTTCTTAGGGATTTTTAAAAAAAATATATTAGGAAAAATATATGACCCAGAAAGAGAGGCAAGGGGCCTGGGGATAGGGGATCCCCAAGAGGCCAGGGGATAGGGGATGGGGGAGTGCTGGGGAGGGATATTGACCAAATTATATTGCTGTATTGTGTGCATCTATGAATATGACAAAAAATTCCATCATTATGTACAACTATAATGCACCAATAAAAAAAAAAGTAAAAGGTGATATTAGCATCAGGATTCTTTGAGAGAAGCAACCCATCTATTGAACTCATTCTGGGCTCGTAAAATGCTAGATAACATTTATTCTCACAGATTGATAAGATCTGGGGTTGGAGTATACAGTGGTCAGGCTCTTGCCTATCATGTGCAAGGCCCTGCATTCAAACCCCAGCACTCCAGAAAGAAAAGATTTTTAAAAAGAGTAATAAAGTCTGAAGATCAGCATAAACTATATAGAACATTGTTTTCTGCTAACCCCACTTTGTGCTTGGTTTCCCTCCTTTTCATCTTATTTCCCAAGCACAGCCTTTCCTGCCTTCTTTTCCTTCGGCCCATTCTTGTCTCTTTTTCAGGTTCTTACCTGGGTCCCTCTGATCCTCTCTGTTGAAACAGTTCACCTTGTCTCTTCCTGCTACTTAATGTGTGCCTCTGGTTTAGATGCTCCTTCACATCAGACCCCCTCATACCTCATCAGACCCTCACATCTTCAGGGTGGGAGTCTCTCCATAGGATTGGCAGGCCTTGCAAATCTTTGGGCTGCTGTAATAAAATCTCCAGTTCCTGAGATTTATGAGGTCAGATGCATGTAGAAGAGGAAGCACCTACAGTTCATGAAATTGTAAAGAATGCCACGCTAGAGATGGGAAGAAAAGATGCCCAAATTCCCAATAGCTCATATTTTGGCCAACCTGGTTTATATTTCCTTTCATTTATCATCCAGGTATTACAGATATTCAAATGGCCAAGTCAGATGCTTTTTTTTTTTTTTTTTGGAGCTCTTCAGATATCAGTTTACATAATTAATAGAAATATACCAGCAGGTGACTGTAATGTGATTATAAAGTACAGTCCTGGCTGTTGGGGTGTATTGAATACTTTTAAATGAAATATGTGGAGTGTGTGTACGCATGCAATGTGTTTAAATTAATGCAGCCTTTCCAATCAGCCAGAAAGAGAGAAAGGATGTAAATTGCTAGCATGTGTTGTTCAAAATGCAAAAGTAGGAAAGCAATATTGATCTGTGCTTTGGATGTTTATTTACATCAGTTGCACAGTGTTAAGATGTCTGGCCATAATTATCAAGACCTGCCCACCTGTCAAACCGCAATTGGGTTATTTCCCCATTGTCTTGCAGCAGTAAATCTTCAGGTCTGGATGGGCATTAGACAAATGGAAAAAGGCTACTTTCCCAGAACATGTAATTCATTATGGAAAACAGGTGCCTGCCGAAGATTTTTGCTTTAATGCAGACATATTTTATTATTCATAAAATATTAATGTGAGTAGTCACTACCAGAGTTGTGTGGGTTGTTTTCATGTAAAATTTTCCATTTTAATTTGAGGAGCGAAATTGTAAGGATTCTCCAAAGCTTGCTTTTTTTAAAAAAGGTAAAATCATTCCATAAATAATTTCATTCCCTTACTCTCCCAAAATAGGTTTCAACGACCCTGGCTCCCGCTTATGTAATGTGCGAAAATAAGTCTGCTTGAATGTTGTATGCAGTGAGTGTTCAGTCCAGGGACAACCTTGTAGTAGGGACAGAGTGACCTTTCAAGAAAAAAAAATGAAATGAAATATACTTTCATTTTCCAGAAATATGCATGCAAGTAAAAATTTGACAGCCTGGAAGAACATAAGCAAATATATCTTTTTATTTGAAGATAAAAAGAAGCGGGGCTGGATAGGAAAGGGAAAAAACCTGTGAAAAAACGGATGATGCGGTTTTTACGAATAAGCAGCTTAATGTATCTTGGCACCCACAGTAAGCCTTGTAGGAGCTCAAAGTGCCTCAGGCAATCTGTGAGCAGAATAGCAATTTTATTACTTTGTCATTAAACCAATTTCACAGCAGTATTGTTTGTTAATGAGCAGCGGCAAACGAGCGAAGATGTCACACACTGGAATAGCAGAGAGATTTGTGACCCAAGCTCACAGCACTAAGATGGAAAGACCACGGCTATAAAAAAGGAAATACTTTGGGATGAAATGCAAAGTCTATACAGCAGAGCTTGTGTTTATGAGCTACCATTTTGCTAAGAGCTGTGAGAGAAATAAAGGTCTGGAAATATGCAGTTAAAACAGGGCCTATAAAATTAAAACCAAATTAAAGTATAGCAGAGGATTACGGCACAGACCGTACTCGACAAAATATATTTTAAGTGATGAGGTGAAATCTAAATCAGTGTTGTTTGAATTTGGTTGGTATTTATGAAATTCAATAAAAAATGAAGAAATATCCAAACAAAGCAGCTGCCTCACCCTTCTGTGGTCTCTGAACCATGAACACGCATCACTTTGAGGAAATTCCACTTGCCAATCCTTGAATAATTAGCAACTTTTTGATTCTCAGGGCACACCCCTGCATCTCCTTCTCTGATTCTTCATCTCTTGGTAAGGACCTTGCACAAGTGTCAGAAACACTCAGGCGCATCTGCCTGAGGCCCATGAATCAGGTGCCCCTAGCAAACTGGGATGGAGCTCGTAGTTTGATGGACTTTTCTCTCCTTTCTGCTTTCTTTTTCCCTTTTGTCTTATTTTCTCTTTTTCTTTTTGAACGGGTGGTTTTTCTTACAGCAAATTTGGGAGACAGCCTTGAGGGATACAAGTAACAGTGCCAGACAGGCATGTTACTGAATCCCTGCAAGGCGTCCCAAGGTAAGTGTGCTGCCCAAGCTGCCTTGCCATTTGCCACACAGGGTAAAGTTGTTGATGCCACCAGTCTGGGCATCAGACTCACTACTCCGAGGGTGGGTGGGGTGAAGGCGGGACCCTGGGAGGAAATTGAGGGAGGTGATCAACCCATAATTGTATCTCCATTTGCAAAGGAGGTTTTCAAAATACTTCTGGTCCTCAGACCTGATGCTGAGCCACCCCACTTCATCGTCAGGGAGCCTTGCCCATTTGCGCTTGAGAGTGACCCAGTTGACTGGGCTTTGATACTGAAATGTCCAAACCTGTGCAGGTGCTTGCTTCTCCATAGAAAGGCCCTGACAGCTCCATTCCCCAAGCCTCGGTTAAGTCACTGTCAAATTTGGGGCTGCAAAAGGATCATATTTGTGTCCGGTCTATGTAGTCTCTAGTCATGACCAGTGAAACCGTTCTCCAGTTCTCTCTGGCCTTCTTTATAATTCAGTTTGACCGGTGGTATATATTTTGTGTTTTGCTCTCCTGATGATCATCTTGGATTATTAAGGTGTTTATTAATGTTTAAATTTGATTTGATTCTACTGTTTTCTTTGCTTTCTTTCATGAAAATTTTTAAAAGTGTTTTTTGGACTGATTTGGTAAAAAGAAACTGAAAGAAATGCTCACGGCCATGATCTCAGCAGTACACACAGTGGGGGGAGTTCAGCTTTAAGACTGTTTTCTGCCTGACAGGGCAGGACCCCCAGACAAATCACTGGCTGGCTCAGTGGTAGTTGGCAGCCATTCAAGACTGGTCTTGTGCCAGGAGTATTACTAGATAGCCAGACAGATCAATTCACTTTTACATTCCCGCCATTATTTATAGCTCCACCGTATATCTACTCTTGCTTATGAAGTAATGATTAGCAAATACAGTACACATAAAACATGGGCATTTGTTCTGGAAAGGGCTTTCTCCTGCTGATATTGCAGAGAGTTTCACAGGTCACAGAACCTTAAAAAGGATTTAAAGGGCATGTCTTGTGTAGCATTTGTTCCTTTGAAAATGATGCTCCTTTCCCATTTTTGAGTAACTGAAGAGGATAGAAAGGTTTTCTCGTAGCTTATGTTTCATTGAATTCTCTGCAGCCCCTTTTTCCCACAGATGTTTCAGCCAAACCTGTGCAGAGGGAGGTTACATGGCACGGCTTGCTATTTAAAATGACTGTTTTGTGCTTCCCTTTTGAGTGTGTCAAGGTGAACAAAAGCAGCGCCGCCAGCATTTCAGAGGGGAATTTGGGGTCAGAGTTTTCCTATGCTGGGAGACACTGACAGGACTCAGAGGAGAAAGACGCTGGCTCCCAGTTTTGTTTGTGTTTTCTTCTCTTTCTCTCCAGAGCGTATGATACATGTCAACATGCAAAGAATCTCACCTAGTTGTGATGGACCAGTTTCTGTGAGGAACATTGCTGTGTTAATTAGAGCTGTGTCTAAGAGCTGTGATTCAGTTCGGAGTCGATGCTTTGGAAGGCATCACACAGCTTGGATCATGGGGATTGAGGACACCTTGACTTTTCCTACGGCATACATAGCTGGTTGGAAGCTTGTATTCTGTAGCCTGGCATCAAATCCACATGTTGATGAAGTCATGTTTTCCTAGCTAGCAAAATGAACATAAATGCTGAAAAAAATCTTAGAACAGGATGGTACCATCAGAAAGAATAAGGGAAAGAGGGCTGGAACCTGAGCACATCAAGCTGTTGGCACACTGCTTCACACTTGGTTTATTGTACAATGACTGTAATTCAGGTGCCCTCCAGCAGGTGAGTGCATTTTGTATCGTGTGGACAGCATGTTTTCCTTCTGTTGCCACAGACAGCATTGTGATATATTATTGCTAAGGATATTCACAACACATAAGAATAAGCGTTGCTCTAGGGCAAGATTTTTTTGTTGTTGTTCATTTGTAGAGGACTTTCATAATTTCTGATAGTAAGGATTTATATTCCAGGAAAATTTCTTCTAAATAATTTTTTTTTGGAGGGGCACAGGAGATTGAACCCAGGAGTATGCCACCACTGAGCTATATTCCTACACTTTTTATCAATTTATTATGACAGGGTTTTTGTTAAAATGCCCAGGCTGGACTCAAACTTGAGATCCTCCTGCCTCAGCCTTCCAAGTAACTGGGATTATAGGCATGCCACTCTATAGCCCTCTTCTAAATAATCTTAAACACTGCATTGAAAGTTGCATTATGTCCATTACAAAGATGAGAAGAATTGAGGATTCCAAAGGACTTACGCCATCTCATACAGAATATTAATGAGAGAGGACAAAACAAGGTTTTTAATTTGTTTCTGCCTTTTAAATGAATTCCTATAAAACTTTTTTTTTAAAGAAAGAGGGGACAGTGAGAGAGAGAGAGAGAGAGACTGAGAGAATCAATGTTTATTTAGTTTTTCGTATGGGTTTCGTTGCTCTGAGACTTCGTTGATGAATGTGGTGCTGGGGTTTGAACTCGTGTACCTGTGCATGCAAGGCAAGCGCCATAACTGCTGAGCCACCGCTCCAGTCCCAATTCCCGTAAAACTTAACATTAGAAAATATGTCTCAGGAGTTAAAATATAGAATGAAATGAAAAAAAATTTTTTCTATTTTTTTAAGACAGAAAAAAAGTGAGAGACAGAGACAGAGAGAGACAAAGAGAATCAACTTTTTTTTTTATTAGAAGTATATAGAGATACAGTTGAGGGGGGAACATTATCAAAACAGTAGCAATCAATGGAGAATCAATTTTTATTGAGTTTTTCACATGGCTTTCATTGCTCTGACATTTAGTTGTGTACGTGGGTGCTGGAGTTTGAACCTGTGTACTTGCATGTGCCAGGCAAGCACCGTAATTGCCAAGCCACTGCTCCAGCCCCCCCAAAAATTTTTTGAATCCTTAACAAAATCTCTCTTTACCATGCTGCCTAATACTTTATAGCCCTTTATAGTTGTCAGGGCACTTTAATAAATGCTGCTTCATAAGCTCTGTGAAGTAAAGAAGATTTAAGTTACTATTCCTTTTTTACAAATGAAGAAATGCAGGTTCGTCCAACTGTGGTGACTTGTTTGCCGTGGCAAAGCTCCTAAGTGTCCAAGCAGGCCTAACTTTTTGGGGTCTGACTCAGCCAATGCTCTCTCTTCCATCATTTCAGGTTCTTTTCTGCGCACACTCTTATCCAAAGGAAAGAGCTCAGTTTAATAAGATAGCAGAGGCAAACTTCCAAAATGAAAGTGGGAATCCTGCACAAAAATGTTGTCTATGCATACGCATATTTCCGTATCCATCCACATCAGAGGCCATGGAACCCTTGAGATACCCTGGGATTCTCACCACATCTGACCTTTGAATGAAGAACTTCCCACACCTAAGTCTTCACTAAAGGAAAGCTAAAACCATTTTTAAATTTTCATTTTTCTTTCTTTGGTTTCTTCTGTAGCTGTTCTTCTTCCTGCCTTCCAACCAGCACTTAGGTCTTTGTTTCTTATTGTTTTAGTGCCAACTATCTCAATGTACTCTGCTTGACAGGACCACTCAAATTCATTTTTTTTCAGCAGTGTTGGGAGGTCTCCACAATGCGGAGCAGTCTCCACTCTATGTTTGGAGTACAGAGTTATTGCTCAGTGGTGCTGAAACATGAACTGTGGGAACAACCCAAAAGGTGAGGGCACCCTTGAAGAGAACCAAATACTTTCCTACTTTGGTTCAAGTAGAGAATGAAAGACAATGGGACAGAAAACAACCTTCCAATCTGTAAGATAAAGCAAGATACTGGTTTTCTTTGATATTGATTAAAAAAATCAAGTTTTTGAAATTACTTCAATCCACATAAAATAGCATATGGTATCAGGGAAACTGAGTCTGGAAATAGTTATTCACTTCTAAATCAAGCAGAGTGACTGTCTCTTGAATGGAATACATGTTTGCACTTCACATTCTGTTGGAACTGAACATTTTTCATTTTGTTCTCCATGCTTCTTTTGGGCCTGTGATTGATATAATTCATAGGGCTGGGTAGACTTCTACTGATCAGTCTGACGTATTTCACAGGCATCACACCTTGACTTGTTGATACCTATCATTGAGATAAACATCTCTTTAAAAATTTATCCAAGGTGATTTAGCAGATTTATTCTGCAGGAATTGTATCTTAGCTTTATTTACATTGTATTTTTGATTAACAAATACAGAATTTACTAGATTTATTTGACTCTTTAGAATTTAATGAACAATAGAGATTTTTCCTGACCCTATTGAATCCTTTGAGATGTGCTTTTACTATGAGAAGGCAAGATCTGTTGCCTTCCAGCCTTTGATTAATTTTGAATTTCCACTCATGTGTGTGAAATGGTCATTCCATTCTAGATAAAGCATGTACAAGAGCGTATTCCACATGACTTCTATGGCAGGTGGCCTTTTTTAAAATTAAAGATGTGAGTAACATGTAATTTTTCAATTACATCACCTCCATATACAGGTTCTTTAGAGTGTACTCCTAATATACTAAGTCATGATTGTATTTCTGCTTTCTTCATTTGGTGACAATGAGGAATTAGTGATTGTCCTCTGTTAGAGTAAGCATAGAGCTGGGCATTGTGGCACAGACCTGTAACTGCTACTATTTTTGAGATCATTAGTTGGAGGCCAGCCTAGGCAGCATAGAGAGACCTTGTCTCAAAATAATATTAAAAAGTAAGAATGGATGTGTTTTCCCACATCTGTGGACTCCCACAGGTGCTCAAATTAAAGGCATTTCAGCAACCCTACTTTTATTAGTCAGCAAAACAAGTTCTGCATCATTCTCTGCCTTGCCTTTCCAAGATTTCTAAGATTAAAGAATAATAGGTGATTACTGCAGAGAGGTATAGGCTGCTGAGAGCTTCTGAGTCTTAATCTCCTGCCTCTTTCCCCTGTTCATTTTTCTGTTGCAGCATCAATACCTGTGTTCCAACCTCTAAATATAGCTAAATATAGCTAAATTTAGCTTCCTTCATCCTTGACTTCAAGGAACAATGAGTAGAATAAGTAGGATATCTTCATATGCCTAAACATTTAGATAAATAATTTGTGAGCTCTGAATAAAGGTTTGCCCATTGTATTTATGCTCATGCCTGGGTAGGGAGAAAAAGAAACTCTGGAAGATAAAGCCTGACACAGCAACTTCAAATTCAGGTTGTCCTGCTTATTACTTCATTCCATTGACTTTCAAATGGTGGGTCATCATAGGTAAAATGCTAAGTGCAAGTTAATAACTTAAATGCATTGTGAAGCTTATTCTCCAGTGTCCAAATGACAGGAGAATTGAGGGCCATGGTGGAGCCACTGTACACATCACCTGGCCACCACTCAGAATTCTTTTGGCAGTATCAAGAATTTTTCTACCCAGCATTTCTAAGATTTCACAAAAGAAAATGTTATTAAAACCTTATAATTTTCCAAATATTCCAACTGTTTGGCCAAATATTGAATCTTTACAATAAATTTATGAGGTAGGTATCATCTCTAATCTACACACAAGAAAGTGTGAATCAGAGTAGTAATGTAGCAAAGAAGTCATATAACCAAGAGTCAGACTTCTCTCCTAACTTTGAACCAGTACTTTTGCTATTAAATATATAAGCCAGGAATACTTATATTTCTGTGCATTTGTTTAAGTCCTGTATGTGGTATGTTCTTCCTCCTTCTATTCTTCCCATTTCTACAGATCACTATTCTTCAAGGAGGGGCCAAATTCTCCCCTGCTTCTCTCCCTCTCACCCATGTTATCGCCATCTTTCTTTCATACCTGCAGCTGCCTTGAGACTGTCATCTTGCAGCATGGCCACCTCTTCACTGCTAAATTCCAAGCTTTCTGAGAGTAAAACTGAATCATCTTCATCTGCATATGCTGTGCAGTATTTGGAGGATTGGAAGCATTGGAAATTTAGTTGCAGAATGATTTAAACATGTTTGCTTGTCCTTCTCAACTGGTGTTCAGACGTCTTTTTAATACAAATTGACCTTCACATTTCATCTTTAGGTCAACTGTTTGAAGTAGATCATATAATTTATTCCCACATTAAGTTGAACAGAAAAGTTTAAAAACTTGTTCAAAACCATCCAATAAGTGGCATAGCCAGAGTTCAAATCAGGACTGCAAAACCTGTGGCTTTTCCATTAAATTGTGCTACCCCATGGCATACCATGTACTATGTTCATAGATGAGTGTGTGTCTTCTTTCTCCAACTAGATTTGGAGATCCTTCGGACATGAAATTAATCCCAAACATAGTGTTTTTTTTTCACTTTGCAAATGTGGCCCCTCATTGTAGTTAAGGCCAAGTAGGGAGCAGACACTGAATACAAGTTTGTTCAAAGGGATCAAGTATTGAGCCTTCTAGAATTTCCACAGGCAATCCAAGACTATTGATAAGGGAGAGGGAAGGAACCAGCAGAATCAGGAGATCATCTGAAGGGAAATGTACCTTGTAGACAGTGGCAGTGGGACTTGTTATAGGTGGTGTAGTGATGAGATAGGCAAGGCAAGGCTTTCATTCTGAAATTCTGAAATTGGTGTAAAGAAATTTCCATCATATCCCTGGCATGGACTTCTCACCATTGTGTTAACTTGTTCAAGTGTTCCTGCTTCCTTCCTTTATGTACCTGAAACTCTTTTGATAATGTTCAGTACGATGATGGGTGGTGCCCAAGGAAATATGTTACTCAAGTGTATGATTGGATATGAGAATCTATTGAGGATTTCCTCGTGTGAAAATTCAAGAAGCCTAAACTTTTAGAAGAGTTTCTGAATTTGAGTATCCTGATGGACAAGCTGAATAAGCAGAGATAATTCAAATTTCAAAAGTTCAATTCTCATGTAACCCTGAAAAATGGAGGAATGAGAATGGAGCTGTTGAGGGAAGGCTTATTTTATGTTGCTTTTTTCCCCCTTTCATCATCAGAATTACAATTCCCTGTTCATTTCTCTTGATTTTAAAGATTCTGAAAATACTAACCATTATAGAATTATATGCACTTTCTGTGTTTTTTCTATATTCATCCATAGAACCTATTGGCTTATGAATCCAGATAAGTAAAAAGTTTGTGCCTATAACTTTTCTAGAAATGAAATAATTGCCCAATATCCATTTTTATGTCTTTGGTCTAATAAATGGCTTCATTTTCCTATGTGGCTGGTAATCATCAGATAAAGCTAGTTTGTGATCAGGTTACTGCTTGGTTTCTAAAAGGTCTTTCAGCTGCACTTGTCCTGAGGATACAGAAAGAGCAATCCTAAATATTCCTAATTTCCTAGCCCTAAATCTTATGTGTTAGAGGAGACAAATGCATGCACCATGATTACCCCTTACAGACTGTGGGAACTTAAGCATATTTTTGGGTTTTGTGACATCTCAGTTTCTCCATCCAGAAAACAGGAATGCTAATATTAGCCACCTTGTAGAGTTTTTGTGAAAATTCAATAGGGAGATACATTTATCCATTCAGTTTAATGCTTAGCTCAGTAAAAGTCAATGATAATAATATGAATGAAGGTAAATTGATGAATTATGAAACTCTCTTAGAAAAGAAGATTTAGATTATTATCAAAATATGTGGGATTAATTAACACCTGAAAATATTCACCTAAAATATAAACAAGACCCCTAAGTTTTCACTGAATGTTTTACTTTTTTCCCACATTGGAGTTTGTTGGCCTATGTAGAGGAGTGATAATCCAATGAAGTGAGGACTATCCCTGCCAGTTTTTCTATGGTAGTAACTTCAAATGTTTTGTTTTTCTGTCTCCATAAGCATACTCATGTTTAGAATCTTAGCCATAAAATCTGGTTCAGTCATGGTCATCATTATAAGCATACAGTTTCTAACAATTCCAAGAGCTCCATTTTGTCATGAGATTAAATCCAGTTCAAAGATTCATGGACTGTTGCTGCACTTAGATAAATCAGTGATTCACAATTACTGATCAACCTCCTAATGCCACCATTCATAAATGGGAATGGGCCAACCCCTGCTGGCATGATGATCAGCAGCAGGAGGAGTGGGTTGGGCACACCACAGCGATGGTTTTCCTTGCTTCCGAAGGGGGAGCCTTGAGATGGCAGCATATAGGTGAGCAGGGCAAGGCAACTGTGACATCTCCCTGGGGTCTCTTTGGTGCCAGGGATTTACAGAGCCTCAGCTGTCAAAGAACAATAAATTTTCCTTCAAAATATAAAACATAAATCAGTGTTTCCCAAACACTGAAAGGCAAGAAGAAACTTAATCCCCATAATAATGAAAAGAATCCTGTTAATTAAATCAGCAAGGTAGAGAGCTTCCCTCCAAGCACACGGCCCAGCTGAACAGTAGAATACCTTGGAGACCGACGCTGAAATCCAAGCTTTTTCTAGGTTGCAAGCCAGCATCCTGAGGGAACATTTAGTAGGAAAAAAAATAAAATCTTAGAAACAGGACAAATAAACTAATCTTTTTTTCTTCTTTCTTTTTTTTTCTTTCTTTCTTTCTTTTTCTTTCCTTTTTTTTTTTTTTTAAGTTGTACTTGGACTGTGTTTATATGGGCAGGGAAGTTGCAAAACAAATTGTCAACCAGGCTCAACATATTTGTGCCAACCCCTTATCAGATTTGTGCCGACACTGGTAAACTTAAGGCTTCGTCCCCATGAACACAAAAGCAAATACAGGGGATACTTAGAGAAAGAAGAAAGAGATATATGTCATTTCTTCTGATTGTTGATAGTTTGTTTGTTTCAATCTTACCCTGTTTCAATTTATTTGCCTCTTGAACATTCTGGCTCAGTTTCTAACAATAGTTCAGTGTTTACTTCACACATCTTTCTTTTGTCCTGCAAAGCCATAGGTATAGATTTGTGGGTTTTTACTAAATGCTTGGTTAATTGGCTAGCCTACTAAGAGAGAGTGTGTTGCTGTGGGTGAGGAGAGCTGGAAAAATAGAGGTTAAGTTTCTTTACGAACCTGTCACATTTGGGAATTGAGGGCCATATAATATTACTACCCTCTAGCCATGGACAGCAACTTCTATTCCCATCAGTAGATGCCCTCACAGGAAGGAAAGCCATGCTCTCTCAGCTCCACTTCAGCTTCTGATTTTATTCTCCAAGCTTCTCAGAACCAAGTCTCTTCAACTTAAAATCTACTAACCTTCAGATGGGTTTTTACTGCCATAGGGAAAGCTTTTCAAATGGACTTGGAGTACATTCACAGAGTTTGAGACCTCCCTTCTAAACTCTTGTATATTTACAAACACAAAAACTACCCAACTGTCTTGTGGACCTCAACATTTAACTAATCTTTCACATCGTGATTAATGACATACTAGTTATTGCATGTGCATCTTTGAAAAATGTTATGCACGTCATAGGACACATTTGCAGTGTGTCCATGTTCATTCAGATTTATATGTGCCTGCAGCCAAAAGTGTTTTGAATACTCTGGCAGGAGGATTTTCTCGCCATCATCGTATTCACCACCGTCCTTTGTCCAGTTCACAACCACATGTGCACAATCCTGAAAGATCATGTTTGGCACTGAAAGTGGGTAGTGCTGGTGAGAGGCCAATTGTGGGGTGTAACTCTATATTGATAATGACAATTGGTCCACAACTCCAAGGTTTCCACTCCTCGCATTCCACCACACCACCAATCACTTTGGCAGGAAAAAAGGAAGCAGCCAATAAAATATGGCTCGTGCCTGGCTCTTTGTGGCAGCAAGTAACAGCACTGCAATGTCTGATTCATTTGATTCTTGGGTCAAACCACAGCAAGATAGTGGATCCCAGCCCAGGCCCATTGCTTCCCTCTGGTCACCTCAGTGGGGATAAGGATTGTAGTCTGATTTCCTTTCTCCAGGTTATGTATTTTCCTTCTGACCTTTCCCAGTGACACCTGGATGCTTGAGGGAAAAAGAAAAAACTCCTTAATCTCCTTTTTATTTTCTTTGCTCAAATGACTATCAAGTCAAGAGAGATTTAAAGTTTTGAGATACACTTAAGAAAAATGAGTTTGTATATGTGTAAATTCAAATAGAAATCCTACAGTTTTTAATGTTTTGCTGTCTTTAATACTTTTTTGTAGGAAAGTTAATTTTCTTAAGGAAATAATTATTTTAACTTTTTATTAGTTTGAAATGGCTAGTAGATTACATAAAAGCTGTATTTCACCAGAATTACTAACGAATCTTTAATCACAAATATTTTATTTTAGTGTCTATTAATTGATGGAATAACCGCTTAAGTAGGTAATGTTCAGTATTTTCTAAAGGCTAAAACCTATGTTTGTTTAACACAGAATGTTGAAGCAGGTATTGATTTTATGTAGGTCCTAATATGTGCCTGATGAAAAGTTTGCTTTTAATTTTTGAAAATATAAGATCCTCAGCTACATCTGGGGATTCACATTGGGGGGCGGGGTGGAAATCACCTAGCTATCTTTTATTGAGCATCTACTCTAAATAGGTTACTGGGCCAGGTGGTAGGAACCAAGTTAGTCAGAGTATCATGGTAGCAATAAGCAATTCATTTCAGTTAGATGCCAAATTCAAATATTGGAATGACATAATTTTGCCTTAGTGTTTAAATATATATTATTTTATATGTCCATATATGGTACAACTACCATGTATTTTTTTCATTCTCATATATATAAGCTTTTGAGTGATTAGCCAAAGGCAGGTATGGACAGTGGATAGAGCCACCATAACAAACTGGGCAAGCCCCTCTGCAGCCTGAGGGAGGTCTGTCACACACACCCAGAAACACACGGTTTCTGTTTTCATTGACATCATTTTGACAGTGTAGCACCTTTGTTTTTCCAGAGTGGGGTTAGGGAGCAAATCTTCTGATTAGGAATTTTCAAAGACAAACTTGCAAAGAAAAAAATAAAGTTTGCATTCCTTTATATATTTAGATATGACAGATTAAAAACAAACCAGGTACGTGAGCTTGTTTAATCCCTCACCAAGGTGGCAATCTCCAAATGCTTTGATGTCATCTGGTTGCAAGGCCCCTGAGACTTTTCCAGGAGCCAAATTCAGTTGACATTTTGTGGCTTGCCCATCTCTTCCGGTGTTCAAAAAAGAAAAGGTCCCTGCTCCTTCTTGTCTCCTTCCTTTATTGTACGGTTTGCTTTGTTTGTTTGATTTTAAAACTGCCATTATGTGAAAGTGTTGCAAGTATAAATAATTGAGAAGATAACTCTGTAGGGAAACCACTTTTGCTGCCTTTGTGCAAAGGCAGCTCATTACGGCTCTGAGCTGCAGCATTCCATAAGAGCAATTATGCAACATCAGTATGTCATGGATATTAACCAAGGGGAGTAGATAAGAGATGGGAAAATAATTTTGTAACTTATTTAATTAAATTTATTTGGCTTTTCAAATAACCAAATAAATTTAATTGTGTGTCATTTAACCAAACCACCCCGTGGTTGGGGGGGGTCTTTGCAGGACTTTTGTTCGGCATTTGTTTTTTGGCATTCTTCCTCAATTTTGTATGGACCTAAAATGTATTTATATTGGGGTTTAATTTCCACCCAAGGAGAGGTTACCCATGAAAATGGAACCATAATTTAATCATGAGCTTTTTCTCCCCCCTAGGGCTTATATAGCCAGTTAATATGTTAATACAGCAAAGTGAATAAAAGGTTAAATAAGTGGGTCAGGCTCAGAACGAGTCCTGTACTGCTTACTTCTGCTTAAACGGAAGGAAAAGCCCATAATGGCGCTTGCCTGACTTTCACCCCCATCATTTTAAGAATTGCTTTGCCAATCCTTCACAGCAAATAGTAATTTTAAGTGGACCAAAACAGAGCTCAGGGTGTTTGCACTCCATGGTAATGATAGAGTAGCCGTGCTCCCTGGAGTCAATAAGCCCAACAATTGAGTCATTTTTGCCTCCTGTGAGTGAATCACTGCTGTTAGCCTGAATGACAGGATTGCTTATAGAACCAGAGCCTCACCGGGCTGACCTCATCCTGGGACATGGAGGCTCAGAGGGCAGGCAGGTGGTGTTTAACACAGTTATAAGTAAAAGCTGATTTTGTACTTGTAGGCTCTGTAAACAAGAGAGAAGAATTGATTGGAGGGTGGGGGCTGGGGAGCATTTGTCCTACATCAGTGTACATACCTAAAGCAGCGCTTCCTCATTTCCTGTTTCTATCACCTCCTCATTTCTCCCTCCCTTAACCTCCCACCACTTCACTCCCCACCTCTTCCAACCTTGCACACATGAGTCTCAACACATGTAATAGATACATCAGATAGCCACAGCCCAAGCACGAATATGATTAATGAAAGATGTAGATGGTGCTGAATACATATGAAATATATATGTATATATATATCTCCTATGTGTGTCTTACAATTATTCTTGTGGCTGCATGGTGACTCAACAGTCGGAGTGCTTGCCTGGCATGGGTGAGAACCCAGGTTCAAACCCCAGCGCCACATACACAACTAAGTGTCAGAGAAACAAAGGCCAGATGAAAAAATAAATAAAATTGGTTCTCTCTCTCTCTCACTCACTCTTTCCCTCTCTCTTAAAAGAAATCATTCTTTGACTTCTAACAGTTATTTTAAAGCAAAATTTTAGTCATAGAAAAATAACCAATTACAGTTTTTTAAAAAACATTTCAATGAGTAGGAAAATATAAGAAAAGTAAGAAAGGGAAAAGGGTAGAGAAAACATCCTATCCTAAAGTTATTCCTAATGAGCAGATTACTTTTGACATAGAAAAGTTCTCAAGAAGCTTTTCACCAGTATGTTTGAGGGGGGTGGGTTCAAGGGTCTCTAGGGCAGTCTTGTTTTATAAGAATCTTGAG
>PVKS010002452.1:59539-74539 GCA_004027875.1 Aplodontia rufa
TTTTTTTTTTTTTTTAAAGATAGAAGGACAGTGAGAGAGAGACAGAGACAGAGAGAATTAATTTTTATTCAGTTTTTCCACACGGCTTTTGTTGCTCCAACACTTAGTTGTGTACATGGGTGCTGGGGTTTGAACCCGTGTACTTGCGCATTCTGGGCAAGCGCCGTAACTGCTGAGCCACCACTCCAGCCCCATGCCCCTCAATCTTAATAACAAGTTAGAAATTGCCTTGTCCCATCGTCTCCTCTTACAGAGTCATAATATTTATCAGCATGTTAAAAGGCTGTGACACAATTTTCAGGGAAGAAAGCAATTTCATTCTGTTACCTTAGTGTTTGTAACCCCATACTTATTTTTTTTTAAGAGAGAGATGGACAGTGAGAGAGAGAAAGTGAGAATCAGTTTTATTTAGTTTTTCATCTGATTTTCGTTGCTCCAACACTTCGTTGAGTACGTGGTGCTGGGGTTCAAATCCACATCCTTGCACATTCGAGGCGAGCACCATCACCACTGAGCCCCCGCTCCAGCCCTACCCATACGTATCTGACCTAGCATCCTTATTTGGAAAAACACCTATTGACACTAATGTCCTTTACAACACATTTTCAGAGGGAAAAATTCCTAGAAAGATATAATGAGAAAAAATATTTTAAGATAGTTTCTTAGTCTCCTTTCCTTTTTGCATCCCTCAAATCCTTCTTCTTCACTTCCTGTTCTTGAACTCTGTCCCGTAACACACATACATACCATAACTCCCATAATGCCTCATTGACCTCAGTTCCCAGTACTCCCAGTCCATCCTCTCCATTTGAGTCAACCTGACTCATCAGGCCCCAGTCTAATTCCATCTCTTGCTGTGCCCTTTGCCCCAAGCCTAGAAAAGCCAGAGACCCAGTATCTGCCAGGTCAAGACTTTCTCCTTCTTCACATCTACACCTGGCACTTGCCTCTGTCTTTCTGATGCCTGGATGGATTCAAACCTTTAACTATGCCTCTAGACTTCCCTTGCTCCTTAGGGCAAAGAACTAGACCAGATCCAAGATGCTGGAGTTATTTCCCACCATAGCTCTGTCCAGCTCTAGGACAGAGCATTTCATCAGAGACTCACTTACAGCTCTTCTATTCACATTTCTAAATTATTTCCAAGATCGAGTAACTCTATTTTCATTCACTCATTCAGCTATTTATTCACCAGACATTTTGAGGATGTTCTATATGCTTGACAGTATCAACAAGGAAGAATAAAAATGCATTCTCTAAAATTAGTGGAAAAGCCAGACAAGTAAATTATAATCATGGTATTGAATAAATGCTGTGATGGTATATTAACTGAGTGCTGCTGACTGAGGAAGTGCTTCTTAAACAGACTGTGAACCAGGGAAGTTACCTCAAAGAGATGTTCTCTGATAAGAATTTTGAAGGGTGTGTTGACCAGATGGCTGTGGGAAAAAAGGCCATCCCAGGCAAAAGGAATAGTGTGGTTCTTATTAGCATATTAACTTTAAACATCTTAATTGCCTTTTGGCTTATTTGTGCATTACATGACTCATCCCCCCAAAAAAATTTTTTTTAGTAATTAAACCAATTACAGTACCAAGTTAAATTATTTTTTTGATAGATGATGATGTTATTTATCAATGCTGTGAAAATGGAGACAATTCATATGCCATCATTTCTATTTCTAAAAGTTAACTTAAGCCACTTTAGGAAATTCTGCTAGAAGGAAGTGAAATGTGAATATTCTTTTTAAAAATCTTTCAAGTTGAGCACAATGTGTTTGCATCTTTGGCTGTTGGAGATTACAGCTTTGTACGGAGTGTCAGAATCAAAGGTTGATGTCTTTATTTCTCTGTAAATTGCGGGGGAAAATCCACTAACTAACCCTCTAAAGCTAAAATATTTAAGAACTAAAGCAGATGTGGCATAACTGCTGGTTTGCTAGGTCTCTTGTGGTTTATAAAGATATATTTTATGTCTTTTATGATTACGGTATGATGTTAAATTTTTTTGTGGGTAATAATACCGTCACATTGGAAAGACTGCATGTAACATCCTTGGAGAAAATACAGAATGCTACCTGGCTGTCAAATCCAAGTGATAGAGATTTAATTTGTTATTAAGAAAAGACAGGAAATTGTCTTTACAATTTGGTCTTTGATGGTTGAGCATCATAAATGCGAGGAAATTAAGCTATACGTTTATGAATAAATTTTTTGCTTCCTGATATGATATAGAATGTTTTATAATAATTTTTAAAGATTATTCATAGATATTAAAACTACAGTTTATTTAAGGGACTTTGAAAAATTTTTATATCTTTGATTTTTTCCCCATTGGCACCTTTACTAGATGCCAATATAAACTGATTAAATAGCATTTGGTTTAAATAGAAAGATTGTAATATATATGTGTATTTATGATATTTTATATGTTGGATCTTTTTCTTAATATTACTTGACTCTGTGTTTTAATCTCATTTTTTCATATTTTGGGTAGAAGCCACTCTAAAGCTTAACACCTAGGAGATTTCTCACTTATGGTTCCCTTTAAAAGTGCTAAAATCTCAGCCTCTCAAACAAGAGACCACGCTACAATTTAAAGTAAGCAGTGGTATTGATAAAGGGCCCTGAGAATGTTACCACCTTCAGAATGTGTCCTCTGCAACATCCTTTCTTTTAAACCAGCAGGAGAAAGAATGAAGGATAAGAGATTGGTCCATCCAAATACTTCTGGCATGCCAATCTGGTCTTCTGAAGCATCCCCTGCTGCTTTCGAAAAAGGCGCTCCAAGGACAAATGAAAGGATCACAGGGACATTCACATGCATAGCACCCTCCCTCCAAGTAGCTTTAGATTACTGGTCCTGGGGTGGCTTGGCCAGAGTAGAAGAATAGAGACTTGTGAACCATTTGTTTCCAAGCCATTTTGGGTGAAGTGCTATATTTTTCACCTTCAAACCCATTTAAAAAGAAAAATATGGTTTGAAAGAAGGACACAATTTGGAATCCATCACCCTTAATGTAGTCCCTTTTAAATGTAACACTTTGTCCTATCATTCTCTTCTAAATTAGTTGTCCCTGCCTAAAGAAAACCCATCCTTGATTATTTTTGTGATATAGATATATCTATGATGAGGTGTAGATACATAGATATAGGTATAGATTTAGATATATAGATATATATCCCATTTTTAAAACTCTGATGAATGCCATTACTAAAATTTAAAATCGCCATTGTTAAGTACGGAGTGGAGTCCAAGTTGTGTCACAACACACAGTGTGTATGTATGTAATTATTCTCAGCTTCTAAATCTAGTTATACAAATTATCTCAGAATTAAAAGAAGAAGCAAAAGTGACAGACCAGAAATAAAACCATTGCAGGAGGATTTCACTGACCATTGCTTCGGTCACCATGATTGGATGAAGGTCTTGGTAAAACTCTGGGCTTGTGTGAGGAGGAAGTTGTTTGCTTGAAGTCAGCCAAGCAACTTCTTAGACTTGATCCTATACCTCTGGACTCCTCAAGTAGTTTCAGAAATATGAAGAGATCAAAGGTTTTAAAACAAAGTCATTTGTTTCTAGGCTTTCAGTGTTTTTTGTTCTTTGTCTCCAGTGACCTTCTTAGCCCAGAAATTTCACTGCTAATGCAGAGGTAACATTTGGAAATTGAGTTGGCCTTACCCCACCAGATCTCCATATCTATCACACCCAACACAGATTCTTGGGTTTATCCTCTTAATATCTTTTATATTAGTATCTCTTCCTTGTCACCAAAGCACAATTCAAATGAGGGTCTCCAAACCACATTTCCCACATTTTCATTTCTACACCTTAATTACAGCTCATTTTATTTGCCCCTGTTGCCTGGATTAGACAAGAACTTTCTATCTTCTCAGCTTCTAGACTGTCATCTATTCAGTTCATCCTATACCTGTCTCTTGGAAAAGATCATTTTACCATACAAGAATTTTAGGGATTCAGTGTGTCACTAAAGAACCTTCCCAAGTGTGTCCATTAACTGTCACTAGGTTTTTCAGACCAAAACTGAGAAATGGACTGAATTTAGTCCCTTCACACTCCCTTACACAAAATCAGCTCTGGTCTGAGTTGGTACCTTTTCCTTATTTTCTTCCCTTGTAATTGTGTATATTCAGAGCTGGAGAGGTGACTCAGGGGTCGATCCCTTGCCTGGCATGTGTGAAGACGTGGGTTCGATCCCAGTATGACACACACAAACTAAGTGGAGTAAAAACAAAAACCAGGGGCTGGAGCAGTGGCTCAGCGGTTTCGGTGCTTGCCTGGCAAGCAGGAGGACCCGGGTTCAAACCCCAGCACCACGTACACAACTGAGTGTTGGAGCAACTAAGGCCATGTGAAAAACTAAATAAAGTTGTTTCTCTCTTTCTCTGTCTCTCTCGCTGTCCCTCTCTCTTTAAAAAAAAAAAAACAAATGAAAAATTAAATAAATTAACTCTCCTCTCTCTCTCTCTCCACCCCCTTCTCTTTTTTAAAAAAAAAAAGTTGTCTATGTTCTTTTAATCTGATTCAATGTTCAGATTTTTTTTAATCTCTTCAGAGTGTTTTAATTGACCTCATCTCATTAACTCTTTGAGTGTGGACTGTGTTAATTTGTATTTAATTATGTGTTCTCAAACTACGATCATTCAGTTTGTGTCTATGGATGTGAAGAGTAAAAAATCTCTAAAGGCATGACCTGCATTTTCAAATATTTAAATATATTTATATAGACTCTTCTTAGAGTCCATATAATTATGTGTAATTTCATATTATATATGACTTTGTTTTATATTCTGCTATTAAACTTGTTTTCTGTTAAGTATACAGTGTGGAAAACATCACCTGTGACAAACATGCAGATTGTTTGAGCCTTAAAAGTTATTCATTCTAATTTTTAAGGTAGAAAAAGGAGAGAGAATATTGGCCTTATGTTATACTTGCTCCTCTGTCTTGCCTATACCCTATCCCCATCCCAAACCCACTCTCACTGGGAAGCACATGCACCCTGAGAGGAAACACTCACTAGTACAGTGACCTCAATGTTCAGATCAGTGCATTATTATTATTATACTGGGGATTGAACCCAAAAGTGGCACTTTACCACTTAGTCACATTCCCAGCCCTTTTTATTTTTTTATTTTGAGACAGTCCCTCGCTTAGTTGCTGAAACTGAACTCAAACTTACAATCCTCCTGCCTCGGCCTCCTAAATTGGGTTGCTGGGATCACAGGTATGTGAAAGGGCAGTGTAGGCTAAAGTAAGAAATAAGGCTGAGACAAACCTCTGTTCAAGACAAGTAGGAAAGAGAACAAACTCTAGAGCATGACATGTAGCATGACTGAATAGAGGCAAGAATTTTTAGCAACCCTTCTTTTCCTCTTCATTTTTAGCACAAAATTCCTGTCTTTGACCTATGTATGAATATCATGCCATTGAGGGTAGGATAAGTCTCTTTCTTTCTTTTGTGCACACACACACACACACACACACAGGTGCACAGACACACGGGGATGACTTTTTACAGTCACATGACTGATGAAATCATGATGACTTCTCAAGGATGTATCATTTCCTGTCCCTTTTGGTTGGTAGGGCTTCCCTAACCTGACCAGCTTATTACCATTTTGATATTTTAGCAAAACATTGCACATGGCTTATGTAGATTTTGTTGCTGATTTTTTTCCCCTTATAGGTTACTCAGGGAAGCTCATGTCAGTATGAATCAGTAGAAATGCAATCAACATTATGGCATCTTTGATATTGCATTTGCTCAGGTCTTTCTCGATGTTTAACTCAGCTTTCAGTGATTGATATTTTAGACAGTGGATCATTTTTGATGGATCTGTTCGCTCTCAAATTTTTAAAAAGCTAATCATTTTTTCTCTTTGATTGAAAAAGTGTAATGCCACTGGAGAGGAAACAGTTCAAATGTGGTTGTCATAGGTTGGCGACACCAAAAATAGAAACTTACTTTGGGTAAAATTTGCTGTCAGAAAGAATGGAGCCTTCTTTCTGAACTCAGGAGCGTGTGGTTCATGCACGCTTGCTTGTAGATGGTTGCTACAATAAGGCTTCTTTCATACAGGTGTGTTTATGCCCCAGGCTTGCTGGCCACAGTCCATTCCATTTACAGAAGCTGAATTAAACAATAACTACCGCATTGCAAAAAATGGTGGGGGTGGGGGAAGGGGAGGGGGAAAGGTGAGCGTCAAAGGAGACGCCTGAGAGCTTTGTTAGGGCCAAGAAAAACCCTGTTGCAGTTGTCAGAGCTTGTTGATGTTGCTGGGAACGGCACTTTTTTTTTTTCTCCTGGATTTTGTGGTTCTGCCTTAGGAAAGAAAGTAAAATAGAACGGAAGAACAAAGTCCTACTCTATAAATCAGCAGCTGCTCCTTGCCAGATCAAAGGAGTGACATTTTTGCTCCTGGACTACTTGTCCACTTGAGGGCTTGACAGGCAGCTAACAGCTGGCCTGCTAGACTGTATGGGAGAATCAGCCTACATCTTCTTCTGAGCAGATGACAAGCTAATCAGACACACATCCATAGCACGGGGCGTGTGAGTGCACCTTGATCTCTTCAAACATATCTAATACATAATTGCTAAACAGCTGGTCCCATTTTTGGCAAGTTAATGCTTAGGTGGCTCCCATTGAGAAGTAGGATAGAGAATTAATACTTCTATCAAAGGTGATTGTGAAGCTGCAAAGATGCTAGATTTGTTGGGATCTGCTCCTCTTAGAGTGAATTAGTAAATGGCCGGGAACACTGTGGGAATCTAAGAACGTATGTGACTGATCAAGTGACTGCTAGATTTATAAAAGCCGGTCAGGCTATATTCAGACAGATGAACAACTGGAAATTGGTAATTTTGAAAATGATTTCTCTTGTTTTTATGCTGACAGAGTTGTGTGAAGTTGTAGATCTGTCTTCCATGTCTGCAAAAGGTTTTCAGATCTAGAATTTTAACGTCAGTAGTAAAACTTTCATTGTAATTCAGCTTCTAGTTGATTTTCA
Organism: Aplodontia rufa; assembly: GCA_004027875.1. NCBI lineage: Eukaryota > Metazoa > Chordata > Mammalia > Rodentia > Aplodontiidae > Aplodontia > Aplodontia rufa. The sequence goes on from PVKS010002452.1 coordinate 66,574, forward strand.
TCTGCAATATATCACATACAGGATGAGGGAAAATATTACAACTTATGCTTATCGACTTAGTATTTTATCTTTAAGAGGATAGATCCCAGATATGAATAAATAAGGAAATTTTAGTGTTTTCTCCTTCCTTGCTTTTAAGTACCTTTGAAAGATCACTTTTATCGTACATGATAAATAGCATATATAAATAATCTGATAGCATTCTATAAGCATAACACTGCTTCACAGTCATAACCTGCTTGGATGTTTTGTTACACACCACCAGGTGTGATTATATTCATGAATAGTGTTTGTATTATGAAGGCAATAAAAGATAATTCCCTATCTGAGGGGCAATTTCTCATATGCTTTTTTGTTGTGTTGTTTGGTTTGGGTTTGGTGTGGTGCTGGAGATCAAACCCAGGGCCTCGCAGATGCTAAGAAGCACGCTACCCCTAAGCTACATCACCAGAACTCTCGGATACTTTTATTTAATTAAAAAATTACAATTAGCCATGAAAACCTTAGTCAAACAAGATGCAAAATTTTCTCAGTTGCCTTTGAACATTCTTTTATACATGAAAATAATCATGCTTATTTTAAAAATTCAAATGATATAGCATTATATGGAAAAAGAGAAACTTACCATCCCCCTTCTCTCCATTCACGAAAAATAGCCTCTGCTAACAATTCCCACAAAAACATTTTATTGGCCCAAGTTTTCCTTTAAGAGGCACAGATGGAGTAAAATGAATTAAATTATTATCAATTTTTGTTACCCAAGGCAAATGACTAAAAGAGTGTTTAGATCCGAGATACCTAGAGAATAGAGTGTGAATTTTTTTTTTTTTTTTTTTTTTTTTTGCAGCTAGGATTCACAATTAAAACCTGATCTTTACAAATTTCTGTTCTCAGGCAAAGCACTAAAATGTGGTTTGTGACCTGGATTAAGGCTTCCCAAACCTACACGTGCATAGATAACCTGGAGATCTGTTAAAACACAGATTTAGATTCAGTAGTGCAGGAATGGGGACTACTTTATCTCTGCATCTCTAACAAGCTTGAAGTGATAATAGATGCTGCTGGTTGGTCTGTAGAACACACTTAAGAGTTGCCAGGATATGGAGAACACTGTAGCTAGCTCAGACCACTACCCAACCCACCCTCAGCGATGCCTGCTGCAGTATCAAAAATTCCCACCATGCTGTCATCCACTTGAAGTAAGCTGTGATTTCTAGGAGACCCTACCATGCTATGCCATGCTGTTTATAGGAGCATAACACATTACTACACTGTTATCAATGCAGCATGGGTATGCTAAATAGTCACCCACCTATTCTCAATTATTACCTAGGAGAGAGCAGAGCTCTGTAGGAGCACTAGATGGGTGAATTTTAACTACAAGTTAATATCTAATAAACCCTTACTATGTGCCCAGCACGGTGTCAAGAATCTTACCTACATCTCCCTACTCCTCAAAACAATCTAGGCCCAATTCATTTCCCCAGTTTGTAGATAGCAAACAAATTGAGACTTGGGAAGTTTAGGTGGACTGGCCCCCCAGTGCCTCAGTAAGTAAATGCCAGAGAACGTGAGATCCTGAGATCCTGCTCTTCATTATGCTCCATGCATGAACATGAAATATGGAGCAATAAGTAGGGTATGCTCAAAGTAGGGTGAGTATGTGTAACTTTACGCAAGACTTAGATAAAAAGAAGAGTATTGAAAGAACACAATAAAAGGCCATCAAAGATAAGCATCACCTACTTCATAATCTCGCTCAGGGCCTTTCACGTGAGCATGAGCGCGCCACTACTGGAGGCATATTCGTAAAGCTACAAAATGTTTGTGACTCCAGATTAGCCTCATGTTTTCATATTGCAAATTTATTAGTATTTACTTCATGTGTTTTTAGAGGTGTGGGCAAATCTAATATTCTATCAAATTGTAAATTAAGATGTGGCTCAAGGAAATTAATTATGGTCTGTGAATATGTCCCTAAGTGGCATATGAATCCCATTCATTCACTTTACTCACAGTTGTCAGTGAGAAAAGACCCATTGTCTGGCCACCAGTGAGAAAGCTATGTTTGCATTGTGACTTAATCATTCATGTGCTCAAGTACATATTCAATGGCTTTAAACCTGCCCGATTCACTGATTTAACCATTTTACTGTATCCCACTGAGAAAAATTCTACTGTGAGCCATAATGACAGTACAGAAAAGGCTTGCTTTTTGTTTGTTAGTAGGTCATTTGGAACGTTAAAAAAACACACACACACACACAATAGAAACTTGATAACTAACTTGCCCAGGTCATAACTTTGCTGTTTGAAACACCAACCAGTAGCAAGCTTTGTGAGTAAGCACCCTAGGTGAAATAGAGAAGCACAGCTTTTTTTTTTTTTTTTTTAAACAGACCCCTGTCACTGAGCTACCTACAACACTTTTTCCAAATTGATCTGATCTCTTTTCAACAGTTCAGCCCCTTCCTTGACCAAACCAATCCATGCCAGATCTCAGTTCTAGTGATTCTTGATTCCTCTGCAGCTTCAGGGCTAACTGCTGTCCAGGTGACTGACTCCAGGGAGGCCTGCACTTTCTAACAAAAGGAATGCTGCCGAAAGGAGTTGGTTACCAGGTGTGGTGTGAAGCTAGTGAACCAGAAAGAAGGGATTTATCAGCCATTTAAAAGGAGTAGGGGGAGGAGGGAAAGAAACCAACAGCAATCAGAAATGACACCTAAGTCTGCTTCTATTAGTCTGAACTCTGCTTAGTAGTAAAACATCCTAAAAGAAAATTCATGATGGTCAGATTTCAGTTGCAGAAAAGTATGCAAAACTGAAGAGTTTGAATTTCCTGAGGGTGGTGGCAGGCAGGGCTAGGGAAGAATCTCTCTGTGACAATATAAGGTGAGATTTCAGCATTTGCTATCTGGAGTTCATTCTTTTTAATGTGTTATTTTTTTCATCTCTGAGTTGATTTAGAAAGGTCTTGTGATTCTTGAAAAGTCATAGAATTTATTTTCTTCATGGTACTAGGGATTGAATCCAGGGCCTTGCACATGCTAGGCAAGCACTCTACCACTGAGCTATGTCCCCAATCCTATAATTAAGTATATAATTTTTAAGGATCACACGTACTAATGCATTTTCTATTTGCATAAACATCAGGGAAAAATACATAGTCTTAGTAGATACTCTCCAGAGCATTTGTGTGAGCCTGGGTACTAACTTTGTGTTCAATACAAATCAATGGAATGAGTGCACTTTAGGGTCCTCATTCCCTGAGGAGTCACTAACAGAATTATCTGTAGTCCTTAAAAAAAAAAAAAAGAGTCAATAGTGAAGACTAGTGAATTTTTTTTCTAAGTGAAGTCTGGATGAGGCACGAAACTTGTTAGCACATTTTGCATGCAAGTTGTACAGAACTCAGGGTGTCTTAAAGAACTTTTTAATATCTAAGAAAACTTTATAACTTAGGGTTAAATTGTTTATACCAATAGAGAAGTATATAATGTGGCTGCAACTTCAAAATCATTCTGGGATGACATTAAAACGTAGAGAATTTTTTAATATCAGATACAGATGAAAAATCTAACAGTCTTCAGATTGGAAATAACTTGTGGGGGTTTTCATTAAAGTTGGGTGCAGCTTGCTGCATTTTGGTTAGTTGGATGTCTTCAGCAATTTTTCAAATGTTTTGGGTTTGGCAAAGTCCAAAATGTTTTTTGCCAAGACCCTCTTTTCCCCTTATTTTTTAAGCCCGTGTGAAATTCAAGGATAACTTAATCCATATGTGTCTGATTCATTTACACTTAACTCATCAAAATGTTATTTTGTGAGACCCTTTTAATATCCAAGAAAACTTTTGAGCCTTTTAGTCTTTGAACCAGCAAGTTGCATTTTTCCATATGAATGGAGCTTATACCTTGAAAGATTGAAGATGAGTTGATTTTTCAGCTTAGTCTTCACATTTTAAGTAGAATCAAAACTTGACATCCTATTTACTCTTTGAAGATTGGAAAAGGTCATTTAAAAAATATAAATTAGAGAAAATGGGAAAGAATTCATGCTAAGTAATTCTTGGGAAAGACTATAAGTGGAAATTTTATCTTAAGAATATTAAAGAAATGAAAGTGATTCCTGGTTTGATTTATTTTAATCTATAATTTAAATGGCTCCATTTAATATACGTTGGCGTATATTCTGAGTGGCTTGGAGGTTATCAGTACTGGGTGAGGAGAAAGAGTTGTAACTTCATTTTTTGTTGTCAGAGTTTTCTTACAGTCAACTCATTATTAATTTTAATAATAACATCTATGGTGTTAACAAAATATAGCAAGATCAGGGGCGTTGACAATTGGCAGGAATTGTATGTTAAGAGATTTCCGAAAAATTGGGGCCCATATGTTTCTAAAATTCTGTGTGATTTGAAAGAATGTGGTGGAATTATGAATCTGGCAAGAAATACCATTATGGATCTGTTAAACATTGTTTGAGAACAAAAAATGCAGAGAAGCTCAATGGTGCCCACGTGAAAAAAGCAAAATCTCTATGACGCTTTGTAAAAGGATCTAGTGAAAACCTTCAGGAGCTCCTATTCATACTTGTTTAGGAGGAATGGGCAAAGAAAGGCCCTTGCCGTAACTGCTGGTGACCATCCAGTCCATGCCATGGCAACTAGTGGAAAATGTAATACTGGAGTGGCATTTCCAAGTTCAGTGCTTCTATAAAGACCTGCTAGCATGCGGAATGCTTTTTTAATGTTCTGCATTGTTTTGGAGCCCCCATTGAACAACCTTTTGAGAGGACCCCGTTTTTACTAATGTAAACATTCTGACGAGTATCCAAAGAAATGACCTTTGAGTGAACCTCTAACCTTCCCCGTAATTATTTGTTTGAAGACAGTGTGGAGTTCTCCTGCTGAGAACTAAGAACCATGATGCCTTGCAGCTCTGTGAGTGAGGGAGTGTTTGGGGGAACTGGAGAGAAAGACATAAATAAGGGAACAACCTCCAGATGTAAATAATAAAAGAGTTAAAGGGTGAAATTAAAAAGGGAAAAAATAACAATTCGTTTTACCTAAAGAGGTGGCCGGTAGGGGGAAACAAAAAGCCCCACGCAACAGGATTAGTAGCACATGAAAAGAGGTACAGTCCCTGCCCTGTGTGTCCTCCACCAGAGACCACAAGGCAGAGTGAGCAGGCTGTCCTGAGCATCTCTGGCGGTCTTAAACCTGAACCCATAAAAAGCTTTCCTGGGGGTGGAAATATCAGGAGGGTCCTCCTTGCTCACAACCAAAGCAGTGGAGAAAGTGTAGATAATGAAGTTCCTTTTTCCTGATTTGAGGGCTGCTTCTGAAAGTGCCTGTGATCTGGTCAGATGTTCCTCAGCAACACTTCAGGTGACAGGTGGGAATAAATATGCAGTTCCAACTCTCTTTTTGTTTTCACCTCCACTTACAGTAGCCTGTCACTTTCTTCCCCAAAGCCAAGGGGGTGTAACATTTTTGACAACTGAGCCATCCTTTCTGAAGTAATAAAGAAGTTCATTGTTTTGCAAACAAACACCATATGCAAAAGACTCCTTTGGTTTTCTTGTGGCTATTATTCCTCAGCTTAATTGTATTCCCACCAGAATGCTCACAGGAGGCCTGTGTGGGCTGACTGTCCTCCTCCAAGGGACTTCAACTTCGTAGGAAGGCAGAGCTGCCAACACACACTAGAATTCTTCTGGCTAATTTCAGAGAATGAGTTTTCAGTTCCTGCCAGTAGCCCCCATGTGGACTCATTAATCATTAAGTCCCCCTGTGCTTAAGAATTGAAAACTAGAAATGTTGAGAAATGTTATCAATACATATATTTCTAAGGAACAGCTAACTGTATGGTCCCTGCTACTGCCCCCTCCCCAGTCAAATGCAGGCCGGATGAATTCTGTGCATAAGTTCAAATGTGTGGGGAATACACATCATTAAGAGCACAGGGACAAGGGTAACTCGCAAATGGTAGAAAATTGTTTTGTTTTTATTAAATTTGGAGAAATAAAGGAGATTTCTTATCATCTTACTCTGTTTGTACATGAATATTTGATGGGCATTATTAAACATTAAAGTAACATGAAGTAGGCACTTATTTTTGGATTTTCAACAAAATTAGATCCAGGCTTCTTAGACAAAATAACTGCTTCTCCTTTACATTCCTGCGATTCAGCCACCACCTGATTTGAAAATGTTTCTTGGGCTCTAATATCAACCATGTGTACCTGAGGCTCTGTCTTTCTAGTGGGTTGAAAGGTGGCTGGGTTTATGGTTGGCAGTTACCTTATCCGCTGCCCTGGGTGTCCCAGCTTAGGCTGGAAAGGCCGCCCCCAGCTGGCACTGACCTCTGAATGACCCCTAACTTTACAGGCTTAAGCTGCAGGAGTCACTGAAGAGCAGAAGTCTTTCTGGCCAGCACTTATTACTGCTGTGTTGGTGATAAAACTTCAGACAGCCTAATTGATGGCTTTGCTGACCTAACAATACCTTGTGAAAGCGGAGTGCCAGAGCCTGGTCTCCATTTATGACCAGCTGCAAGGGGAAGCTGAGTCTCCCTGGGATGGGGAGTGTAGGGAAAGGGGGAAAATCTTTCAGCCTGTGAACTTTAACCAGATTCCTACTTGTTCCCAAAGCAGAAGCGCAATCACAGAGTATTAGAAGTTTTCTCAGGGAAAACTTTTGTCCTCCCTGAGCTGTTTTAGCAATTGGCTAGGAGTTGGTCACTGTATGGTAATAGAGATGAGCTGGTCAACTGTCCTTGAACACTGAAAGGAAAAATTGCCTTTAAATTAAAAGATGACTTCAGTAGATGTCGGACTGCATGGGTTCTCTGCAGCATTCATGCCGAGCTGTTCACAGAGCAGAGATGGAGGTTGATGATGGGATTTCTCTGTTCTGTTGCAGGTTTATTAACGCCAGAAGGAGAATAGTACAGCCCATGATCGACCAGTCAAACCGAGCAGGCAAGTTCTAACCAGCATCTGTGTCCACATCCCACAGGCTCCAGTCCTCCTGAAGTTATACTCAGGAGCCTCCTCACCTGGCAAAAAGACACTTCCACCAGGCGTTCTGAGAGAAAGGTTTTTTTTAACTTCCCCAGAACGCTGCTCTAAGAAGCAACTCCACTAATCGGTGCTAATTGGAGATTTCCCACCCTGAAACTGCTTTTTATTTTCTTTCTGAATTGCTAATTGGGCCCAAGTATTAGTGCCACAAGCAGTTTGTTTGACTGTGAGCGCTGGAATTACTCCTCACTTGTCTGCATCCCATCATTAGCACACCCTGGTTTTCTTGTTCCCCGCAACTCCGTGGTGTATGCTTTGCTTTCACTCCTGGAGCATCCGTGGCTAAACGTATTGTATCCATTCATTTGCTCTGACTATTCATGATGTTCTACTGAAGCCTGATGTGCTACATTGCCCCCATTAATTTTTACTAAAAGATTTTTAGCTTTGTTTAAAATGCATCGCACCCATCCCACCAAAATATGCATGGGTTTTTCTCATGTCTCTGTTTTTCTAAAACAGTTATTGTTTGCTACTGTGAGAACCATCCCTACCATACTCCTAATCATTTTACTTGGAAATAGGCATGTCCTCAGTTTGCTGGCGAGTTGTGGCCTCTGTAATAAGGTTTGTAGGAAAAACAGTGTTCCTTGTGGTGATGACTGTCACTGACATGGACCTTAAACTTGATGGAGATGCTAACTGTGGCCTCCATGCAAAAAAACTTATGAAAATTAGTCATCCCTCAACAAAATTTCCCCAAAGACACTGAGATATTATTCCAGTACTGGAGGCCAGAGGGCCTGTTGGAGAAGAATATAAACAATCAAAATATTACATTTCCCATGTTTGCATTTTCCTGTGTTGAAAAGACAGATATTCAATTGAGTCTGTTTTTCAAACTTGCAGAACTGGGGTTGGGGATTTAGCGCAGTGGCAGAGC
>PVKS010002452.1:79539-118114 GCA_004027875.1 Aplodontia rufa
TTAATATTACATCATAAGAAATAACATCTGCTCCAGGTAATTTGTCTGCCTGTGTTAAAATTAAAATTAAAATTTACATAGAGACTTTCATAGATGAGTAAACAACTTCTATGGAGTTTGGAATCCTGAGTTTAAAAGATTTTTTATGCATTACTACTTAATATAAATTACACTATGGTATCTTTTTTACATCGGATACTTAACTCTATATTCAAAACGCCAGTGTGATGATTTGGTGACTAAACAATTTTTGCCCTAAAGTAGACAATGTGACACCATTTTCAAAATTTTGTACAACCTTCTTGAGATCTATGCCATGAGCTTGTACAAGGGTTGCTAAAGTGTACAAAGGGTGAGGCAGGAAGTGACAGGTATTTGAATGCTCCTGTTTTTCAAATAAACATAATACCCAGGATTTTTTTTAACTCCTAAGTTTTGTATCTTCTGTTTAGAATGAATAATGCCATGAACTTTAGCTAGATATGTGATGTCAAGTTGATATGGAAATAGTTCACTAATTCTGCAAACTTTTAACTTGGAAGAAATCCATAGTCTTATCTTATTTGAGGTTCTTCCATCTTCCACTTTTGATAGCGTTAAGGGATGTTCTATACAAATGAGCAAAAAATAGACTGCTATTGTTTTGTATTATATTTAATTGGGTAAAATTTTATAAATACATTTATCGGTTTAATTAGTGTGCTGCTGTTTAAACATAGAAATAGCACTTCTGACACAAACGAACTGTTAATGGAGAAATTCTGTGCCACTTGGAAAAGAGAGATAGCTTCCCTCTCATTTTTGCTATCCCATTTTACATGGAATCTTTGTAAAATTTAAATATTTGCATATTTTTACTTTAAATGCTCTTATGTAAACTCTGTCAAGTTCCCCATTTATAAATTAACTGTCACATCATTTGGAAAAAAAATTGGCAGTTTTTCTTCCATTCCTCTCAGTAAAGTAAATGCTGAAGGGTTTACTTGGTGATTGGCTCATGTGTAGGAAGTGTTGTATGAAATTATTAAGTTGTTTCATTGAAGAGTAGAGCCCAGAGTTCTCTAACCGTGGTTCTGATGAATGCAATCATCTCAGGCTTAGTTTCTTTGCCAAATCCACATCCTATCTTGTTAACCTTAACCCTTTTAAATATTTGGAGATGAATGATAATTGTAATAATATTCATTTGCATTTTCTTGCCCCTATCCCATGCTAAGACAGAGGGATGATAGACTTGTCCAATTTTTATAATGCTTTTTCATACCACCTCGGAAGGCACTTGCTCCTATCTCGGGTTTACTATTTAGTATAAAGAGTTCCGATTTGGGTATATTTAAGAAAGACTCAGCTGTCAAAAGCAAAGAAACTGGGAATGGTGTTTTGACAACCATATAGTGTTAAAGGAAATACTGTAGACTGAATAAAATTGCTTATGTTCTCCAAAACAAGAGTAATATAAAAACACTTTTTTATTTATATGGAAAAGCAAAAGCAGAAATAAATTCCAAAGGTTTCCCTTTCTTTAAGAAATTCTGAAGAGAACTGCAGTCGCCATCTGTTAAGGGTTGGGAATTGAGCAAGAAGCCACATTTTAAAGGAAAAAGAAAAGATCAGGAAAGTCGTGTCTTCCATCCACCCTCTTCTCCCTTCCACCCCCCAGGTCAGCACACCCCAACCCTGACCCCAGCGCCCCACTTAGATTTGTGGAGAGGAGTCCAATCTGGATCCTCCTTACCTCTTTGCCCCCTCCCGCCCCCGCAGGCCTGTTAACCCAGAGCAGATTTGGGAAGGGAAATGTGGCTAATATCTCTAGCAGCTGTCAAAGAATGGCCCTTCCTTCAAAGGGACTGGACAGGGATCCTCCACAAGTTCCCCATTAGTCTTGCAAGCTAGCAATTCGATAAGGAGCCTGGACCTCCGCTACAAGTTGCCACTTTGTTAGAGGGTCTATCCAATGTTAGGGTGTATGGATGCGCTGAGTGGTCTTAGCGTTGCGGCCTCCGCTCCCGGTCGCCCTCTGAGCAGGAGCAGGGTTCCTGCAGACGGGGCGTCAGGGAGCCCGGGAGAGGCAGGGCAGAGGCTTGGGCAGCGGCAGGGGGGCGCGCAGTGGGCTAGTGCGGCCCTCTCCCGTCCTTCCCTTCCTTTCCCTATGTTTGATAGACAGAAGTACTTCAAACTGAATTATGTCTGTGTGTGCGTGTGCGTGTGTGTGTTTGTGTGCGTGTGTGTGTGTTTGTGTGTGTGTGTGTAACGCAGTTGGCAGTAATCAACTAGGCGCGCAGCGCGTGGGCGAGTTCCTCAGTCCGCCCAGCCCAGCCCGGGCTGGGAGGAAGGTGCTGCGCAGGGAGATGCGGGTCTGATGGGGGAGGCCGGTCGGATTGTGATGAGAATGGAGACGGTCGGGGCAGTGTTTGAAGGGAGGTTTTAATATTAATAGTTTCGGTGTAGAGACAGAAGGGAGATTGCGTCTACGGCTCCTCCGGGCAGACTCTGGGTGACAGGGATGATGGATGATCCGGCAGAGCCCAGCAGCTCCTCCCCTACAGCCCCGACAGTGTCAAAGCTACTTTAGTTGAAGCTTTAGAAATAAAATAAACAGCATCACCCCCCCTACTCTTCGTGCACCTCCACCCCCACCCCCCGCTTTCCAACATCGATTTATGGATCATTATGAATCAATTACTGCTCTCAATACTTTCCCATTGGCTTAAATAAAACAGTCGAAAGATGAAAACGTGGGGTTCAGTGGGGATTTTTTTTCCCTGACAGGAACAATCGCAAAATCCATTATCTCATAATCAGAGGCACTGGGTTAGGAGGTGAAGAGAAAGGAAGGGGTCACCCAGGAAATAACTGGGGGGAACGCCGGAGGGGGAGGTGCGCCCAGCTGCTGCCTTTGTTTTATTTCAGATGGGTTTGGTTTGTTTGTTGTTTGTTTGGGGTTTTTTTGAACTGGGGAATTCGCGTGAGAATTAGATGCCTACAAGTTTCGTGACCTAATTATTTAACTCCTTTGGAGAAACCTATTTGAATGTGCGTCTCGGCAAACATCAGCTGCTGTTGGTAGTGAGGTCACACGTGGGAAAGGTGTGGAGGAATGGGTCCTTCTGGACTGGGGATTTTCACTTTGTTGTGAGCAACTGTGCTCGGGAGGATTTGCTGCCGGGCAGGGAGGATCTCCCTCCCGCGACTCAGCCCTCTCCCCCAGCCGCTGGCTGTTTTGTCGTTGGAACTGGTTTGGATCGGACCGCAGCCCCCACTCGCCCGCCCCCCGCGCGGCAGCCCGAGGCTTTTCTTCCCTCTCACGCCTCTTCCGCGGCGGTGCTAGGGGTCCTCTAGGTGTTTCTATGACTACATTGTGTGTGCGGGAGGGTCAGATGTGGGGGTTGCCCGCGAGAGGGCCGTTCCTGGGCGATCATTTATCAATGTCACCCACATAATGATTCTCTCTGCAGCCTCCTATTGATGAGGATAATTACATTAGCTCAGAGTGACTGATCAATGAAAAACCACCACACAAAAACTTCTTTACTCCTCCATAATACCAAAAACCGATACAGAAATAACATAGAAAGCCTGATTTTCTTTCCCTTCCCTATCCACCAATGGATTCTGCCCCCCACCCCACGCAAAGAACGGGGGCATAAAGTAAGAAAATAGTCTTAGGTTTGTGTCGTTTCAAGGAGGATGCAATTTTGCCCGTGAACGCATTTTCTCTAAATGTGTTGGTTTCACTCCTCCTTTGGTAAAGAATATCAGCGGATTTGCTAATGTGAGTTGCTTTTAGACTTGTCTGTGGTTTTCCGTTCTTTTTATTTCTTTCCTTCCCTTTGGGCATTTTTTTTGTACTTAAAAAAAAGGAAGCAATTCTTTTTATAAGAACTGGAAAAAGAAATTGCTCTAGACCCTCTTTTTTATACAAAGCTTTTGCCTTAGTCGGGTTATCTTTTGTCTTTTATCACTTTATAAAGTAGCGCAATTAAAGATGTGATGTTGCATGGGTATAAAGGGTGGATCCATTATACAGATACATAATATGCTATATTCTCTTCTGAAAGTTTGCAGCTAAATTACCATTTCGCTTTTTCTAGACTTAAAAATCAATATTTTCTCAATTAAAGAAAATTTTAATGCTTTTCTTGCGAGTTGTTAAAGGTGCTGTAAATTTTATTGTAATGCTTCTTGACTTCGCACTAGATACAGGAGACCGGTTGATTCTCGTGGTCTTTTTCCTCTCAGAGAACCTAGCCCAGGGACGTCCAGTGGTTTCAGATCAAATCGAATCATCAAAGGTAAGGAGAGTTTTGAAAGGGATGGGGCCAAGGGTGGGGAGCCCCTCCAGGGGTGCCCTCAGTCCCAGAAGCCATTGTCTTGTCTGCTTTTGCCTCCCGGTGTCCCGCCTCCTGAAAGTGACAGAAGTGTCCATTTTACTCTGATCTTTCTCAAAGGGGAGCACATTAGACTCCCATCTGCTCTGGCATGGTCAGAAAAGGAGATCCATTTGGGGAGCATTCTAGTCACTTTCCAATATCCCCCTTTTCCCTCTTATTTCACCAATATGTGACTCCGAACTGGCTTTCACAAATTCTGCCATATTTTATATGTGCCCTGGCCTCTGTGTCAGAAATCATTCCCCACCCTCAGGAGCTCGCACTGTTACAGATGTTTTCTTCTTCCACACGACCCACCTAGTAAAAGTTCCCGCAGAGAATTAACTGTGGTGTGTTAATAGCCCAGATCTGCTACTGCTCTCCTGCAAAGCTGAAATCTGGTAACACAGAGGATGACATTGAACTAACATGGAAGAGCTGTCCAAGGCCCCTCAGAAGCCCAGAAATGAGCATGCCAAGGCCCAGGGACTTGGTGAGAAGCAAGGCAGTGAAACTTTCCAAGAGGAAAGCAGAGAGGAGGATGAAAACGAGGCTAGAATTGAATGTAATGAGAGAAGAATAGGATGAGGCAGAAACGTGAGCTTTGGGGACTTTTTTATAATTTAGTAATAATAATAAAGGAAAATTGAATGACCAAGCCTTGCTACTAAACTTTTTTGAACCCAAAATCTGTTTAAAAACAAGTCCTCAAGGATGCCAGTAAGGTCCTGGGTTTCCAAATGGAACAACTCACAAAGTTCCTTTTGCAGTTCCCTCTTCTGTTAATTTGCTGGGAATGAGATGGCTAGGGAAAGGGCTATGTGTGTGGTGTACCAAGCGCTTAAGTAAGAGTATGATGGGAAGGGGCACCTAGATATAATGAGGCTGCTGTTTTAAGCTGAATAGAAAAGGATCGGAATAGACAAAAAGCCACACAACACCAAGATGCACTTTAAAATAATTTTCACCTACCTGCTTTCCTTTCTCTCTTAACCACATTATTGTATATACATCGTTGGGGAAAATTTCTTGTTCATCCTGTGTACTATCCATAGACTCACCCACAGATCCCCCTTCCCTTAGATTTCTGACATGTAAGCCTAGACCATGGTCTTTTTATCAAGTGAGTGGGGCTTTGTTAATGTATTTGTACTTTTCTGCTTTCAGTCTAAGTTTCTCCCTTTGGTGGAGGGAGGAGGTGCAAGAAAGGAGGGGGAGGGGAGCAGAACACAAAGACTTTATCTAGTTCTCACCAAGCAGGTTTCAAAATAGGAACTTAATGGGAAGAAAGAAGAAAGAATTAAAAAAAATAAAGAGGGGCGTGAGAATTGTTTATTACAACAGGTTTACTTGTCTGGAAGAGAGGTAATTCTGTGAATGTCTTTCCCTTTGAAGATTCTGTTTTCCTTTTATTGAAACATTTTCAAATTTTAATCCTTTAGCAGACAAAACCTCAATATAAATATGACATGGGCCACTGGCAAAAAAACGAACTTAAACTCAGAGCCGGAGGGGAGGGGGTGTGTGTGGGGAGAGAGCCCTTTCTGATTAATAACTAGCAGGGTAATGTTGAGGGCTTTTTCTGCCCGATTGCCTTTTTGAATTAGAGCCGATTTCTTCACACTTCAATAGTGCCTGTCTCCTTTAAAATGACTGGCAGATTTGTTTCTCTTTTTTCTCTCCCTGAGACTTAATGATGTAAATTTTCTAATTAGTTAAATCATATTGCTTACAGGCCTAATATTTACCGTGTAAGAAATGATCATTCTGATTTGGACCTTTTGAAATATTCTGAGAAATTACATTTGGTTTTTGAGTTGAGGGATGAGAGAGGAGGAAGCTCTATTACCAAAGCGGTTTAGAGGAGAGAAGCCACGGACCCCGGGCAACATGTTAAATTAAGAGTTGAAGTTGAGCTGGGCTCACACCCCAAGTCTGCTTTTATTTTTCAATCAGCGAAGATTTAATTGGCAGCCCTCGGGCCGGGCGATCTGATATTTTCTCATTAGTTTCCCATCACTAATCTTGAGTGTTAGATTGGCTTAAAGGTTGTCAACATTTGACCAAAAAAAAAAAAAAAAAAAAGCACACATTATAGCTCCAGGATGTGAGATCTGCAAATAAATCCTGCTTGGATCAGCGGAACCAACATGAGAAAAAAAATGTTGACTATTAATCGTCGCATCTAATAAGTTGCATTAATGTACATTTCAAGACTAAGGAGATCACACATGTGCTGAATATATACAGGAGAAAAGGAAGAGTTGGGTGGGGAGGGGCACACTATATGTAGCATGGGTAGGTAAAGGTAGACGTAGATACATTTCGAGCTGCGGGTAAATAACCCAAGTAGAATCGCAGTTGAGGGTTTTGGAGCTACAATCCCTCCTCCCTTTGCCTTTGCAGCTGCGTGAAACTGCCAAGCCTGCTTGGCAAGCTCCAAGCGCCTCTGCGGTCTGTTCCAGAGATAACATCAGAGCGCCCCCTGCTGGCTCGCACAGTAGACCGCGGCGCGTCAGCCCCCTGCGAAGCGAATCTAGGTTTTCCGAACCCTCCCCCCATTCCACCCCCGCCTTCTATTGACTCCTTCCACCATTCCCACCTTCCTTTTGCTGCAAAACTACCCGGCAGGGGAATAACTTGTCAAGGTTGAACATTTCAATGAATAAACGCTAAAAATAATCATAAAATGCGCAAGAACCCCCACCTTCACTTGTCCTCGGGAGAATAAACTATCACATGCCTTAGCCAGGGAATACATTTTCTTTTTCTAAATCTCTTTTTTTCTTTGAGGTTTTGCTTTAATTTCTTTCTGCTGAACTGTAGATTCTAAGGCAATGTTTTATAAGATGCTGTGGAAGTTGCTTTTTTTTTTTTAAAGGATATCTGATGGGAAAAGCAGCCAGTACAAAACGATATTTTGCTTCCTTGCAAAATCAAACTCTCGGGGACGGACTGGAAAAGTCCAGAGAAATCATTTCCGAATTCATACAGTCCCTTGTCGTGAATGACCCTTTCCTGCACCCTGCACCGCAAAGGAATACCAGCCCCATCCGAAATTGTCTTTTGTTTTTTTTCTTCTTTTCATTTTTCTTTTCTTTCTTTCCTGTTTAAAAGTTGTCCTCCGTAGCCACCTACCTGAACACGCACACCCGCGCGCGCGCACACGCATACACTTTTTCCCCACGCCGTGTGCCAATTATTTCTTGGCCTGTGCTTCTCAATTTTGCTGGAAACGGAAAGGGTGGTTGAAGTGAAGCAAAATAAACCGCCAATGTCTTTGACACTTGATCTTCCTCTGGTACTTCACGTCCAATGCAAGGTATGGGACTGCTACCATCTGAGAGTGTTTGGGTTATTTTTCAACGGTCCGGTGCGTAGAGGCGTATTCTCAGCTTCCCAATTAATCTCCAGTAGGATTTATGAGCTCTGTGTAACACGAGGGCGCACAGGTAACGAGAGCCGGGGCAATCTCGGGCTGGCCGACGCGCCGACTCCGCCGCCAGCCTCTACCCTTGGGAAAGGCGCGGGCAAAGCAGCCCTGACTCGGAAAAGTCTTCTGACCACAGCTAGACCCCTACGTGAAGCGTGTAAATCTACAATGCGGAACGACTTTAGTTTCTGGGGGAGTTTTTGGTTTTGCTTTTTAAAGTACCAGATTGCGGGATTTTGTGAAAGCAATTCTCAGAAATGCGCGGGGTGGGTGGGGGTGAAGAAACACCGGGCGGGGAGGACAGCGAGGAAAAGGGGATCTCTTGACTTTCGTTTCCTGTCCGAGTACGAAGATCTTCGGTTTAAAAATCCGTTTTCTTTCCTCGCTTCTCTGCAGAACCTCCGGTGTCAATCCTACAGTCCATGCCCCGCCCCTCTGTGGGGACGCTCCAGGACTGGACAGGGACCCAGAACCCCAGAGAAGGAGCTCTCCTAGGGCAAGGCAGAGGTAGGAGACAGCCTGGTGCTTCACGCTGGTGAAGTGATGCCTTAGTGTAGCTATGCTTGAAAAATTGCTGGGGCTATTGTGACAACTGAGATAAAGTTAAATATTTATACCCAAGCTGTTATCATTGGGGGCGGGGGTCTGTCTTGAAGAAGTTCATTGCATTCAAACTTACTTTAAACATAAATCTTATTCTGGGAAAGCAGAATCTGCTGCCTACCACTGCAGTTGACTTTTTGAAAGGTCCCCATTAAGCTCAGAAGTGTAAGGAAAACTATTGCAGACCACAAGTCCATATAAATATATGTGTATTTTTACGTATGTGTATACTGAATATATATGTCTGGCTATCTGAGCATGTATGAACACAATAAAACAAGGAAAACAAGGAGGTGGCCCTCATTGCTATTGAATCCAAATCAATTTCTTATATAATATATTTTCACAGATGAAGAAAATATGAAAATCTCGTTGTATTTGTTTCACTTCGACTTAATAAAATTTGGAGGCATTGACAGTCTGGCCAATGTAGTAAGTAAATTAATGCAGAGGTCCCTAGGAAGAGACAGAAAACACCCCCTGCCATTAATCTTAAACCACTTGAAGATTATGATTAAAAGAATGAGCTCACTAAGCATTATCATCTCAAATAGTCCCCATTCCTTATTGTGGCAACACAGGAAACTCTCCACTAAAGATGATGCCCCCCATATACACTTTTTAATCTTTATTTTTGTTTTGCTTTAATGGTAAATAAGGGAAAACAGAAGCAGAAAAAAGCTTTCAAGTCTTGGAATTGCTGCTAAAAGGTTGCTTGTTCATTTATGATTTTCTCCTCTATTTCTACTAAGGAAAAAGAAATTAAGTGGTGTGTCTACATTAGATGTGAAGAAAATGCTAACAGCAGAGTAGGTGTGGTTTTCTTTTTCTCTGAAAAAATATTTATTTTTTTCTACTCAACTACTTATCAAGTTGAAAGCTGTGCAGATGTGGAAGAAGTTCGCCTGTCCACATCTCTTCGCAGACTTTCCTCACTTGAGTTTTGTAAGCTTCTGCAACAAATAGAAATTGTAGGAAACAGAATGAGACACTTGCCAAGGAATAACAATATTATACACTTTCAAGCAACTCCCTCTAATCCTGTATTTGAGTGCTGATAGGGAGGCGGAGGGGCAGCTACTTCCCCTAATAAACTCCAAAGCCTCATTAGATGGAGAGGTGGTGAGAACTCCATTACTGGGCATTCTGACAAAAATGGAAGCGGTTAGTCTCTGCCCCTAGAGCCCTAGAAAAGGACGCCCCCAAATATGCAAGAGCGTTACGTTTTCCTTAGAGTTGGGTGGACCTTTCAGAGCAATATAGTAATTAACATTTTAAAAGGTCAAAAGCTGGAACGAGAAGTGGCTAACAAAATAAATAAACCGTGCTAAAAATTATTCTTTGAACTCTGCAAATTTCCAGATAGCACAGAAAATCCATGCGACGCTCCCCCTTCTAACTGAGCAGTTGACTCTGCAGCCGGGACAGGTTTTGGAAATGCCACCTCTCCTTTGGAGGGAGAAATTACAGGAGGGTTTGGGAGAAGAGGTGGGAACGTCGCCCTCCTGCCAGCCCGCGCTTCGCACCTGTTCCCTCCATCCCAAACTGGCACACAGGAGAGATCAGAAACTAGAGCAATTTAGCTCCGGGGGTAACCGGAGCGACCTAGTCTCTTACCAAACCAAGAATGCAACCCAAAGGGGTCCCTCAAGGCCGAAGGCCCTGCAAAGGGAATGAATGAACCTCCTGGTCCCGGGCACGCCCAAAGGCCTGCCCAGCTCCCGGGCCAGGTTCCCGCGGTCTCCGAACAAAAGGTGCACAGGCCACGTTGGTCCCCGAGCAAGTGTGAAACTCAATGGAGTGAGACAGTCTTCCCGCCACGCTGTGGTGCCAGTGTGCGCACGCGCGCGGGTGTCAAACACGTGCACTTGGTGCTGGCCTCCCGCGGCAGACGTCAACTGGGAATGTTCACCGGAGCAGCTTCTTGGGACCTGAACCCACACCTTCCCTCCACCCCGCTTCCTTGCTTCAGCCACCCCAACCTGCGCCCCAAATCCTAGGCCACTCCCGGACCGACAGGTGTGAGCTTTAAGCCCAGAGGAAAGATCACAGGAAGGAAAGACCGAGGCGGGAGGAGGAGCAGGGGTTGGGAAGAAAGATGGCACTTCCAGAGCTCAGACATCCGTATCTTAGAGTAATTGTCATCGCACTCAATCTTTCCACCCTGATGTATGGATTCCCAAAACAGGTTGATTCGCGGGGAAAAATCGGGCTCAGGAAAACATCGGGATTTGCACGCAGGTTCCTGAGTCTTGAGCAGGTTTTGCTTAGGTTCAGAAGTATGATTTTAATTTTCTTAATGAAGGCGCGCTCTAGAGCTCAGCTGGTAATGGCTGTGCTGAGTCTAATAGACTTCTGTCGAACAGAAAAAGACGGATAACTATCGGTTATAAGTAATCTGCTCTAATGCAATTATTTTCCCAGGTTCCACAGTCATTGTGCGGACAAGGCAGGAGTGAATTAAGTCCCCAGGGACAGCAGACTCGGGCAAGGAGACTGCCTGAAATATGATCCGAACCTGTTTTGTGAGATGCAGTTGGGTTTGGGGGTCAGGTCGAAGGTTTCTAAGCACTTAGTGTGCATGTGTGAATCTCAATTTCTTTCTCTCCTTTTTGTCTCTCTGCCTGCCTCTTTCTCTCCAACCCCCTTCCATCCCGCCCCTCTCTCCCTTGCTACCTCTTCTCCCTCTCCTTGTTTCTTCATTTTCTGTGTAGTTCCCTCTTCACCTTTCTCCACACCTCTCCCAGAGTCTATTTTGCTTGTATGTGTGTGTATTTCAGGGGGATCTATTAAGTACAAAGTATTTCTCAGAAACATTCACACAGAAAGAGGCTCTTGGGCTGTGTAAGTCCATTTTCCCGTTGAAATAGAATTGGGATGTTTAGGATACTGATGACACTGTGCGCACAGACAGCTAACAATTGGATTATTTCTGTCCAAATAAGAAACCAGTCCAGGTCACTACGCAAAAGCTGTCCCATTTTAGCTTAAACAAATTATCATTTGAGGCATTTTTTCTTTGGAATTGTCCAAACTCTTCTCAGCTTTCCACTTTGCCTGGTAAACACGAAATCTCAGGCATTTGTGATTTTTAAAGATAAGAATTATCAACAGGATTCACAATTTCCCCTCTTACAGAAAAGAAGCCAGATACACAGAAGGAAAGTCCTGTATTCCAGATGAAGAATTGGAAGGGAACTCAGGCTTGCAGGCAGGTGACACTGGGTGCAGCTGGGCATTCGGAGCCCTGCACTTGCCTGCACTTTGGCACACTACATACCCTGCTCCTGCTCCACATTTCAGGCCAGCCTCCTTTGCCAGTGCTGGGGAACAAAGAAAGTCCTAGGGACCATGCACAAAGGGGGTGAAATGAATCTCAAACTTTAGTTCTATTCCAGACCACCTGGTCAGTGAGGGTACCTCCCTGGAGATTCATAAGTTCACTTGATCTACTGTTTGTTAGCCATATACACTTCTGTATCTCTTCTCTCTCCTTTCTTCTCACACACACACACACACACACACAGAGTGACTTAGGCACACTTGGATACATACAAACCCACAAAGCTCTGTATTTACTGTCTCTTCTTCTGACTCATTCATACCATTCCTACCCCATTCCTTCTCACTTCTGCAGCCAGATCATACAGAAAAGGAAAGGAAGAATATAAAAATAAGTAAAACCCATTTTCAACCCCCACCCCTTCAGGTCCTGCTGGAGGAAGAGGTCAGCTAGTGACCGGATGCAGGAAGTTAGGGTGTAATGGGAAGTGAGGCTCCTTGCAGACTCAGGCTTGTGGTGGACACCTTTCCTGAAGAGTAGAGTGGAGGGATGCTTTTTCTAGTCACCTCACCCTGAGCGCTTGCTAACTCCCCTGGAAAGGAAACTAGGAGAATCCAGTCTTTGGGTTCAAACAGGGAGTCCCAGGATTGGAGAAAATGCACAACTCAAGCACCTCTGAATTGTGGTACTATGCTGTAACTGCCAGGAAGCAGTTGGCAGAAGTCTGCAGTGGTAGAGAACCATGTCCAGCTCCTTCAGTGCTTAGTCTTGGCACCCTGGCAGCCTTTAAAGACAGAAAAAGTTGCTGGGAGTGCTCAGGCCAACTCCACTCCTCAGCCTGCTACCAGGGATGGAGGGCCTGTCTCTGGCTCCATGGACCAATTTGGTGTTGGAGAAGATGACTTTGTCAGAACCAGTCCCCCGCCGTCCCCCCCCCCCCAATCCTCTTGGCTTCATCTCTAAATCCCTGTCCTACCTTCTGAAGGCAGACCTGCAGGAAGTGCTGTGTGGTTGGGTGACTTGGGAGAGTAATAGCAAAGACTCCGAAGGTCCCACAAGCTCTGGGTGGGTCTAATTCTGCTTTTGCAAAGTAGTAGGATTGAAGAGGGAAGAGACATTATTACCTCACAGTGAGTTTTCCAAGTTTCCTCAGTCAAGCAACTCTGAGAAGGGTTTGGTAGAAGGTAAGGAAAAACCTATTACCTCCCATCCCATCCACCACCCTGGAAGGAACCTGGACACATCTCCCTTGCCAGCTGCGAACTTTCTGCAAATAGGTCTTGAGAGCCACGACTACGACGCTGGCTCAGTCCATTTCCACTTCTGAAGCAAAGGAACAGGTTAGATCTGGGAACATAAGAGTTAGGTTTGCTTCCCCCTCATTTACACTCCTGTTTTAAATGTCTGTAGAAGAACACATTTACCCTTCTCTTTTAAATGTCAGTAATGGAAGCATTTTTCCCCCAGTAAATCAAATGTGTAATTGTATTCACATAGAATTAAGGTGTAAAATGTGCCTTTTTTCCAACTGTGCATAGACATGTTTAAGAGATTGGTCTGAACGCAGTATGCTTTTAAAGAATAAAATACTTAAATATAAGCTTCAAGGATAAAAACACTACAAGTGCTTGATATCTTCTATCACTGCATTCATAAATAAGGTGTTTCTTTGGAATATGTTGGGTGATGAGGGCTCCTAAACCAAACTAACCAATGTATAAAAATAATACATCATTGTGTCTTTATTTTTTTTCATCATTGTGTCTTTAAAGCAAGTTTCCCTCAAAGAAATTAGAGGCAAATATCTGACTTCAGAGTTAAACTTTTTTTGCTTCTTTACTTATGCAGGTCTCTTAATTTTAGTGTAGATTAAATAACGTACTCAGAAGGAGTGATATTGCCCACACAACAGAGCTAAGGTAGTTGCTTATACTTTGCAGTTCATCTATGAGCCTTGTGACTTTTTGAATGTTCAAATAAGGTGTAAATAGAACAAGGTCCCAGATGATTGATAAGTTCAAGTTACCTAGCTCAATGATCAAAATTTTATTTCTAAATTATGTTCAATTTTATTTTCTTGCTTTGATATAAATGACCTTAGAATATCCAATGGGAGTGGATAATTTATAAGATGTCTTATGTCCTATGATTTATTTATAAAACATGTTATTATATATGCCTCCATTAATGTTTCTGTAGAGACCACGTCTTCCCAATTAGATTTAAAAACGTAGCTAGCACGCTGATTCAAAGGCATTCACTTAAAAGACAGAATAATCACTAAATTTTGACAAATTTTCTAAAATATCTCTAAATTTGTAAGCAGAAGTTTGCAGGCTCTTCAGAGTACAATTCCATGGATATTGGCATGTTATAGTCAATGTCCAGCTATGTTTAGGGTCTGTCTAGCCGGAAAATGGCTAAGATAGCAGTTTGCAAATAAATATCCTACAACTCAGTTCTAACGTAACATCTTAAAGTTCTCCTAGGCATTATTTAATAGATAACCAAGCTCTTCAGATCAAGGACCATGAGGCCACATCTGGAAATGCTTCCTTTGCTCTACCTGCCACCCACTGCCCCAGCCACCAGCGAGAGCACTAGCCAAAGCCCCCCTTCCACTATTATACGATAGCATCAGCTTTTAATCAGTGAGAGGCACCCCTATTTAAATTTACAGGATGATTCTTTACTTCATTTATCTTTTCTTTTGGAGGAAAGTGAAACAAGAGCAACACCCTTATTAATTATAAGATTGATGGGGTGAAAAAAGCCAAATGAATTTGGCTTGCAAATTCTTAGTAGAGGTATGAATATTTATGAATGTGCCAGGAACTGCAGTCGTGAACCCTGCTATCAGGCTTGAGAGACAGTCAGACCAATGCATTCAACGATGGCTCAGTCTTCCCAAATCTGACATGACATAAATGGAAACTTCCAAATTACACCCAGGGTGGGCACCCATCAAATAAGTTACTTTTTTTGTGTGTGTGGCTAGTTTAGCTAATATGAACTTACTTCTAGTGGCTTCCACCAGAAACTTTAAAAACCTTCTAAAGTGAAGGCTGATAAATTTTGTGAAAAGAATTTTTGTGTTTTTCTTACTTGATATCTATTTATATTTTAAATCAAGTTTATGTGTAAAGTATTTATAACATGCATTTTTAAAATTTAAAATTTTATTCTGTGTAAAAATATTAGAAACCTAAAATATCCTGGGTATGGAGAGGATTTAAATAGACATGATCTAAGTTAGATACAGAGAGGAAAGAGAGGTAAAGAGCAGGCGCGATGGTGCACACCTATAATCCCAGTCACTCAGGAGGCCAAGTCAGAAGGATCGCAAGTTCGAGGCCAGCCTCAGCAACTTAATGAGATCCTGCCTCAAAATTTAAAAAAATAAAATAAAAAGGACTGGGATGTAGCTCAGTAATAAGGAGTCCCTGGGTTCAATCCCCAGTACTAATACTACTAATAATAAATAAAAATAAAAATATGGAGAGCGAGACAGAGAGACCAGCAGTGGAAGAGTTGAGAGGACAATTTTCTTATTTCTTTGCTTGTTTTCCTTTTTATGCATGATACTCACTCAAGCTTTCATCCCAGAGTAAGGAAATGTAAATGAAAGACTGAGGCAGAAAGGGTCAAGGTAGAAAGGAGAAAGGGCAAAACTGGATTTAATAATTCAGTAAAAGACAAACTATATCTTCCTTTTGATTATACATATAAGAGTTCTGGAGTGCTTTGGAAACAGAGCTGGAGGTTTGAGATTTAATGAGCGCAACTCCTGTCTCCTCTTCTGTAGAAGAATGGTTGAGTGGGAGCTGACCCAACCCTCTGAAAACGCTCATTCTGACATCACAGCCAGCTTTGCACATACATTTTGAAAAGGAAGACAAGTTGTTTTCAAAACAGAAATGCTAAGCATTCTAAAAAGCGTAAGCAATTTAAAAAATGCTCCTTAAATTTTCTGAAAAACTCCCAACTACATGTTTTTTTTCCCACAATTGTAAGTGGATATTTGTGCTAAATTGACGCTTTATGTATATCTTGTCTCAATTTGTCTGTTCGCTGTAAGGATCTAATTTTTTTAAAGAAGCGATACCACTGACAACAATTTACTTAAATTCACAAACCTCGAAATTGATGCATCTCCTATCAATCACATTCACTAGATACAGTAAAACACATTCAACATTTGTATATCAATAGTGGCACACGCACAAATCTGTTTTGTTCAATTTAAATGCTCAACATGTCATTTCATATTTTTCTGGAACATGTTATGGGTTAGTCATCCTGTTTCAGTTGATTGTTAAATCCTTAACCTAATGAAAATTCAAAATAGAATATTCACTTGTCATGGATTTCAGAGCTGAAAGTGGGCTTTAGGGATCATTTGGCCCATCCCTTTTATCTTTCTGACAAAGAATCGGAAGTGTAAAGATGTCAGCTGACCAGGCTAACTCATGAAACTAGTTAGTTCTAGTTTCTGACGATACCCCAAAACACTAACTCAAGGCCAATTTTGATGATTATATAATACATCCCCATTTTTGTCTTTGTTTTAGGAATGTATTTATAATACTATGTGCAGACTTTTCTATTAATATTTTTCCTTCCAGTGTACCGACAAGGAAATTCTTATTAAATAGTAATAAGATATTGACTGGTCTGTTTGCCAATATGAAGATTTGTTGTGGATGCGAGATGTCTATATTGATTAGGTAAGAATGAGGTCTCTTCTACCTGCAGGATAAATAGATCTCAGTATTGGCACAAAAACAAACTTGGTATTAATAGAAATACAATCTCCTCTATTTATTGGTTCTATCCCAGCTTAATCAAACTAGAAAAAAAAGATATAAAGAGGAATGAGAGAGACTTCAAAAATCTCAAAAAAGAAAACCTCCCAAAAATCCAGCAGGGACATTCAACATGATACCCGGAGTTCCAGGACTGCAGCATTAGGACCTTTCCTCCAGGTAACCTTCCCCCTCTGCTCTTCTCTTCATCACAAACTGAACCCTAGGTGTGCGCCCTATTTTTTACACTAAGGGAAATCCTATTCATGCCTGAGATGATCTTGTTTATGATGGCTTCTTCTGTCATACTGTTATTTCTGTAGCTTGCTGTCAAAAATGTCACTCAAGCTTTCCTCTGCCCCTCTCTTTACCTTCTGTCATAGTAACTTAAAAGGGCTAATCCTAGTAGAATCTACTTCACCTATAAAATATAGCTAGGAGAGGTTTCATTTCCATCTTCCCCTTCTACATCCCCAGATTTTCTTTTTGCTTTTTGGTATAGCTTTTGTACAAGCAATTATCCTTAAGGTTTAAATGTCTTTTGTGGGAAAAGTTTATGTATAAGCATTTTGGGGTATTTTCTGAGTCTATGCTACTGAAGTTAATACTGAGGCAAGAGACCAAATGATATGGAAAAAAATATCCTCTAATTATGGAAAGTTCCAAAGCAAAAATAGCAGATATTTGATTTTTTTTTTAAAGAGAGAAGGACAGTATGAGAGAGAGAGAGAGAGAGAGACAGAGAGAATCAATGTTTATTGAGTTTTTCGCATGGCTTTCATTGCTTTGACACTTAGTTGTGTATGTGGGTGCTGGGGTTTGAACCCGTGTACTTGCGCATGCCACGCAAGCACCGTAACTGCCAAGCCACCGCTCTAGGCCCAGATATTTGATTTTTAATATAAAAAATAAAATGTCAAACTTGTTGGCAATTGAAATGTTTTTCTTTATCAGTGGCGTCCTCTTTGCTATATTTCCATTTCATTATTTTTGCATGAATATGATAAATGGTCATTAAATCTAACCATTTTTATTTAATGTGCATAAAAACTGCTTGGTTTTCAAACAGATGTGGCCTGATATGGTTCGTGAATTTGGTGTACTTATATCAATGGCATAATAACTATACGAAAGATGACTTCTAAACCCTTGCTTACCTCTTCCAGAATTCATCCTTATGATAATTACAAATAGTGTTTATTATGTTTAATGTACTATACACATCATGTCCAGAAACTTCACAGAAACTTACCTCCATCACTGTCCTCTAGAGTTTATAATCCAAGATAGCACAGGCCACGAAAAGTAGACAGACAGACAAACAGAAGGCATGGCACAGTTACATAGTCCTTTTTTCTGTACAAAATAAAAGGTAATGGAGCCCACCTACTTCATGAGTAAACAAATATTTATCTCCTCATTTAAATATTTTCCTTACAGACCCAAATAGGTGGTTGGAAAAGAAAGAATAGCTCATTTCGTTCATTTCCTTGTCAACTAGGGATGATTGCAGGGAATAACACTTTCTCTTCTAAAATTTTGTTCCCCTTAAAGAGAGAGGGACAGTGAGAGACAGAGAATTAATTTAAAAAAATTTTTTAGTAGACAAATTTTATTATAGAAAGTAAAGCATAGGGAAAAGAGCAGACTTCCCCCAGAGTGGGGAAGGGGACAGAGCCGCTGAGGCAGTGAGGTTGGCCCCTTTTATATGACATCCTCTCCTGGATTGGTCACTGCTTCCCTGCTCCTGTACCTAAGACACAGGCTGGGGAATTCTGGTCCAGCCTTTGATCCATGCCTTAGGAGCCAATAGAAAGAATGTGGTTCCTTGCTTAGCAGCAGGGAGTGTCTGCACCTGGCCTATCTTGTCAGACCTTCATTAGCATTGGGGAATGTCTTTGCCCTCTCAGGAAAGATGACCATCAGTTAATTTTCTCCTTATCAACCCACATTGTTCTGCCTACACTGAACTGCCTAACTTTTTCTGCCTCATTCCCCCCTCTGTTTAGGGAAACCCAAACTGCTTTGGGGGTTTGGGCAATGATTAATCTAGTTACTTCCAGCTGAAAAAGGGGCATCGTTGTAGGGCAAGCGGTTTGGGGATGTTTGGGTTGAATAAGGAGTCTGTGGTAAAGGTCATCTGGAGTGCTCATGGGTGGCTCCATCTTCATCACAATCAGAGTTCAACAGACTCTAAGTTGGAGTGGATCTGTTGAACTAAGATATCAAAAGGTTAATATCAGAATGAAAATTAACATTGATTTTAAGAGAGCGAAAACCAGGTCTGTTATTTGGCTCCTCAAAGAAACACATATTGTAATTGAAAGTCTAGGAGTATACAGAAAGACATCTAATACAGCAAACTAAATAGCAGTGGCTGGGACCTTGAATGACAGAGTATAAGGATTAGTCATTAGAGCGGAGGAGAATGTAATGTCTCCTTCAATAATTATCTTAATTGTGTATGTGGTGCTGGGGTTCGAACACGGGTCCCCACGCATGCTAGGCAAGCACTGCAAATGCTGAGCCCCCGCTCCAGCCCTGGGGGTGGAGATCTTAAGTGGCATCTTGATGTGGTCTCTAAGAGTTGTGGGAGCATCCTCACTTTCTTCTCTTTTTACTTCATGCTAGGAATTCCTTTCTGTGCTCCTTGGATCAGATCATTAAAAAAAAAAAGACAAAGGAGAAAATATAGCTTAATTCATTTGATATCAACAAATATTTAGTGTGTGGATACCAAGTGCCAAGACATTGCTTGTCATGGAGGAGATTAAGGGTTTGTGTTTGAAATATATCATTCTGTTAATTTTGTTGAGAGTAAGTCTGGCCAAGGCTGGGGGTGGGGCAAGGGCAAGACTAGAGGTGGCATAGCTTTATGACTTAGGAGTATTTATTCAGCCTCTCTATGTCCGAGTCACTTCATCTGTGTAAGGGGAATAACAACTTCCCAGCTGATCAGCTTGTTGGGAAATTATTTATTTATAAAGTCCTAAAAATATGCCCTATAGATTTGAGGCTGGAGCAGTCAACATACAAGACGAGCCTGGATGTCTTCAGTGCCTGAAAGGGAGATGCACTTAGAAAAAATGATGGGGTGGGGGTTGTCCAAAGACACGTAGAACCAGCTTGAAGGGGCTTCTATTGATCACATCTGGTATAATTTGAGCAAATGAGGAAGTAATGGACTATTATTTACCGAAGAAATAAGAATCCAAGTCTATAATAAATAAGCAATAAGCTAGAAGAGAAAGCTCTTATACAAAGTCATATGCCCACTAATAATTATAGAAAGAATGCAGGAGTGATGAAGTTTGGTTTTTTTTTTTTTAAATCACCCTCTTGCAACCGTATAGAGAAAAAAACTGCATTAGGTGTAAGCCATCAGTAGTTGCTAAATTTAGTGGAGCAAAAGTTGATGAAGAATAGAATATTTATATATCAAATTATCAGATCAGAAATTACTTGTGACAAAAGGAAATATATTAATTATATAGCAAAAAACAAAAACAGACAACACCTCAACCTAGTGATCAAAACTGGTGGTGTTCCTCCAGTGTTACACCATGAGAAGAGAACACAGTTTCACTTGGTATTTCAGCCCCCAAAGAACAAGCTGAAACATAATCATGTAACATATCACACAAGCTCAAACTGAGGGACCATCTACAAAAGAATGGGCTGTATGCTTCAAAAGAAAGACAAACTATTGCATATTAAAGGAAACTAAAGAGACACGACAACCGTAATGTAATCCTGGACTAGATTCTGTACTGAGAATATTTGCTATAAAGAGCATTAGTGGAGCAAAAGATGATTTTGAAATATGGACTCTTGAGTAGATAGAAGTGGTATATCAATGTCAAAATTTCTCAGTTTGATAACTATAGTGTCATTATGTAAGAAAATACACACTGCAATGTAAATGGATAAAGCAGCATGATCTACTCAACCAACTCTATTTGTTTAGGAAAAATATTTAGAGAGTAAGAGTGAATGCTAAAACAAATGTAAACATAAATAAAAATTGGTGAATCCGTCAAAAAAAACTGTATAGGCGCTTGGCATATCTCTTTCAACTTCTCCGTAAGTTTGAAATAGTTTAAGAGTTTAAAAAATGAATATTAAAGAGTTCCTGACCTATTGAAAGCTGTCAAGAAAATCAATCATCATCATCACCATAAGTTTGAAAATTCTTGCAGTGATAGAAGTCAGAGGTGGTGGAGCAACAAGTGTGATGCACGCCTATAATCCCAGCTGCTCAGAGGTTAAGGCAGGAGGATCACAAGTTCAAAGCCAGCCTGGGCAATTTAATGAGACTCTGTCTCAAAATTACAAATAACAAAAGGGCAGAGGATGTAGTTCAGTGGCAGTGGCAGAGTGCCCTGGGTTCAATCTACATATCAAAGGGGGGGTGCCAGGTATTAGAAGTAAGGATAGAAGAGACAGGAAATAGTCAAGCTAGCTACATGAGAAACTCTAGCATTGATGCAGGGAATGTTCCATGGCATGGCCTGCCACATGACTACTACCTCAGCTCCTAAAGCCCACAGCCAATTCATGCTGTGTAGAATGAACACATGGAGCTTTCTCATGTGTGATGTGTAGCATGCCATTCCACCCCTCTGAGGGAAGCAGGCTTCTACATCCTAAGAACCCCAGTAGAGGCAGGAGTAGAGATTGAAGGTGAGTTTATTTTCAGATGGACAAAAATTGTTTTCTCCCATCTTTTTCATTTTCTCAGGGAGAAAACTGACGGGGAGGAGGAGGAGGTGGAGAAGAGAACAGCGAAAGCTGTTGTGGGAACAAATCAGAATGCACATTCTAGAAGGCAACCCTCTCCTCCGTTCTGCAGCCTTCTTCCTGCCTGCCAGTCACCAAGTCCCCAGTTGTTTCAGTCCAATTCACTTTTCAGATAAAAGATGGTAAGGGAGTTCACCTCCTCTTTGAGGTTTACTCTAAAAAGTCCTGTGGGTCGAGACCAACATATCAGCTCATCTGTGGCTGCAAAGCTGCTTCCAGTTCAGGCAGCAGGTGTAAGAGTGAGCCTGAATGGAGGGCGGGGAAATGGACCACTCCAGCTCTGAGGAAGGTTTATTAGTTTGACTAAGGCCTACTAGAGCAAATAAAGTGCGTTCTATCAGGACTAAATGTTTTTACAACCTATTGTATTTTTCTCTTTGTTGACAGAATAAAGTCCAAGATGACTTTCTACCACTGAAAATTATTGCACCTTACCAGACCCTCCACAAACTAACACTCACCCCACTGGCAGCTCATCAGCGACTGGTATCTCATTCACTTTCCTTCTCTGGTGGCTTTGCTTATCCTGTCACTTAAACCAGAAATGCCTTGGTTTGCAAGTGGACCAACTTGGAGTCAGCTCAAATGTCATCTATTTCAAGAAACCCCCACGGTATTGCCAAGCATAATAGAAATATATTTTTTCTACTTTTGGTCTATAGAAAGAATTTCCCTATATACATGTGAACATTTTTATCAGAAAATTTGATGTAAATATGATAAACTTTATTAAGTTCCCTCTCAGTGTTTTTTCCTATGTTTATTTCTCAAAAAGACCTGAAGTTAATCTTTCTCTCTGTCTGTACAAAAAATCAACTCAAGGGGCTGCAGCTGTGGCTCTGCGGTTACAGCGCTTGCCTGGCATGTGTGAGTACCCGAGTTCAAACCCCAGCACCACGAAACCCCAGCACCACGTACACAATGAAGTGTCTAAGGAATGAAAGTCACATGAAAAACTAAATAAAAATTGCTTCTCTCTTTCTCTCACTGTCCCTTCTTTCTTTAAAAAAAGATGTCAACTCAAAATGAATCAAAGATCTAAATATAAGACCCGAAACTATGAAACTACTAGAAGAAGCATAGGAGAAACATTCAAGATATTAGTGTAGGTAATGATCATTTGGGATATGATCCCCCAAAGACAGGAAATAAAACAAAACCAAAAGATGATTGGATTATATCAAACTGAAAGGCTTCTGTACACCAAAGGAAACAACAGTGGAGACAACGTACAAAATGAGAGAATATATTTGCTAACTATTCCTCTGACACAGGATTAATGTCCAGAATATATAAGGAAATAGGAAACTTAACAAAAAGACAAGTAATAAAAATTGGGCAAATAATCTAAATATACATTTCTCAAAAAGGACATACAAATGGCCAATAGATATATGAAAAAAATGCTTAATATCATTAACAATCAGGGAAATGCAAATCAACACTAAAATGAGAGATCATTTCACCCCAGTTAGAGTGGTGATTATCAATCCATAAACAAGCACATACAAATTCTGGCAAGGATGTGCAGAAAAAGGAACTCTTATACACTGTTGCTTGGGATATAAATTAGTACAACCATTATGAAGAACAGTATAGAAGATCCTCAATCTACCATGTGAGCGAGCTATTCCACTCCTGGATATGTATCCAAAGAAAATTAAATTAACATACTACAGAGATACTTGCATTCCCACATTTATTATGGTATTATACATAATATTTCCTGTGTATAGTACATATGGTGCCCATTGACAAATGAATGGACAAAGAAAATATATATATATATGTAAAATGA
This sequence comes from Aplodontia rufa, assembly GCA_004027875.1. NCBI lineage: Eukaryota > Metazoa > Chordata > Mammalia > Rodentia > Aplodontiidae > Aplodontia > Aplodontia rufa. The sequence continues at coordinate 102,632 of PVKS010002452.1, forward strand.
AGTATTATACAGCCATAAAGAAGAATAAAATCCTCTTATTTGCAGGGTATTATGTTAAGGGAAATAAGCCAGACACAGAGAGACAAGTACTACATGTTCTGTCTCTCTCTCTTTTTTTCTTTTACATGTTCTTTTTCACAGTGGAAGTTAAAAAAAGAAAAAAAAGGCAGACCTGACTGTAGAAATGGTCTAAAAGTAGAGGTTGGGAAGGTGTGGGGGAGGCTGGATTGGATCAGTGCAAGCTGCATGTATTGAAATGTCACAGAGAACTAGAAGTACATTAATGTGTATAATTAGTACATGTTCATCAAAACATTTAAAATGATTCTATCAAAAAATACTGCATGGGGGATATAGCTCAGTGATAGTGTGCTTGCCTACCATGCATGAAAACCTGGATTTGATGTCCCAGTCCATAAAAAAAGTGTTTTTAAAAAAGACTACTACTCTGAATTATAAAATCAAGATTATCTCAAATGATTTAAATCTTCACTCACATTTAATGTCAAATATTCCATAACATCCACACTAAATCAGATTTTAAATGCAGGTATCAAGATATAAATGGCAAGTTATATTAAAAAATCTCTCTTCTTACTAAGACAGGATTTTTCTAGACCATTTCTGTACCTTTGAAGCTATTTTGTACCTTAATCTCTTCCTAAATATCCATTCCTTCCCTCCCTACATGCTATCTTAAAAGGTACTTTCCATATTCCCTTCTATCATTTCTTATAATTCCTTTAGACTAAAATATAAAATGTGTTAATATTATTAATCACATGTGCTTGAGTTTTGCACACTAGATTTGGTTGTGCACAACAAATTTTTAGAATGTGCCCATATTCAATTCTATCACTTTCATGGATTCTTTTGAAATCAGAGGACCTATATTAATTTATCCTTTATGGGAACTGCTGTGATAATATAATAATTATCAGATTTATATTATTTTCTGAAAAAGACTTGAAGAACTAGAAATGGAAATATTATCTAGTGAGAAAGTTCTTGGATGTTAGTGTGGGACGCAAGAAGGCATCAGATTAAAGACACTATTAACTATTTGGAAAATCAGTGCACAATCATACAAACAAAGTTGAGAATCTAGCATCAATACCTACAAATCATTTTACTTTTATAAATTTAGGATCCTTTGAAGAGCATTAGTTTTAACGTCATATTAAGTAGTGAGATTGCCGTTTGTATGCAAAAGACTTTGTTTTTGATTAGTTGCCTTTCCTTTCAGAATTTATTGTCTTTCCAACTCTCTTTGGGGACAGAGAAATGGTCAGCTGAGTGGTATCATTAATAGAAGCATTAATTTTAGAAGCTGTACTTTTGAAAGTGGAATAAGAGGGAGGTGAAGCCCAGAGTTTAAGGTGCCCACTGATAATGAGGGTATTTGAGCGATAGTAATTGTCAAGCAGAAAGACTTATAGATCTATCTAGAGACCAACCCTCACACACCAGGCATGCTGCCAGCTAAAGACTAAAACAATATGCTCCTTGGTTTCTCCATTGCCATAAAGTCATTGAGAAAGGCTTAAAGAGATAGGCCATCTCCAAATGGTAACCTTACACTTCCTGTTCTTTCGCCATCAGGGAATGGGAACAAGAAAGGTCATCTTTAACAATGTACGACTCTCTGGTTTATCTACTTATAGTCAAGGAAAGGAACAGTAAGTAAAACTGCAGAATGGGCGTTCGTTTAACTTCAACACTGTTCTTGAAACCAGATCAGTGACTCAACAATACATTTTCAATAGTTGTATAATAAAATATGAGACCTCTCTAACTTTGACAATATTATTAATCATGTGCTCATTAGATTTGCACAACCACACTAGATAGTGCACTACAAACTTACAGAATGTGCCAACAGCTTTCTACTCCAGGAAATGTCCACCGATTTAATTATTAAAATCAGTTTAATTTTGATGCCCTTATGAGCAGAGTTTTTAAGGTGGGACAAGCCAACTCATGTGCCTTTTCTCGTTGACATTTAATAAAATTCCTGTAGTTTCTGAATCTAAGACAATGAGTAAATTACATGGTTCTAATCAGTGAATAAACCAGCTAAAATGGTTTCTTAAGTGATCAACAAGCCATTTGGGACATTGTAAACTGAAAAACTGAGGGAAATTGTGAAGAAATAAAATTGTGCTGTCTCCTGAGTTTCTTGAATCTGAGAGTGTACTTCTTTCTGTAAAATGGGTGTATTAAGGGGGCTGGAGCGGTGGCTCAGAGATTACGGCGCTTGTCTGGCAAGTGTGAGTACACAAGTTCAAACCCCAGCACCACGAACACTATGAGGTCTTGGAGCAATGAAAGCCACATGAAAAACTAAATAAAAATTGTTTCTCTCTTTCTCTCTCTCTCACTGTCCCTGTCTCTTTAAAAAAAAAATGGGTGTATTAAAATTTTTTTTTTTTTAGAGAGAGAAACAACTTTATTTAGTTTTTCACATGGCCTTAGTTGCTCCAACACTCAGTTGTGTACATGGTGCTGGGGTTTGAACCCGGGTCCTCGGGCTTGCCAAGCAAGCGCTGAAACCACTGAGCCACCGCTCCAGCCCCATGTATTAAAATTTTGTCCGGATGTGTTGTGGAAAAAATTAGAACTAATTCATGTGAGATATATAACATATAGCAGAAAATACATGGCTTCTGTAATTTATTTTTATTAATTGTTAAAAATTCAAGTTACTTGGAAGAAATTAAGCAATTAATTACTGATCTATGTGGACCAAAAAAAAAAAAAAATCCTCTAGTACTGCTTCATTTAATCAACTTAAGTATAATTGCAAAAGGAAGTTACAGCTAGATCAATTCAAGTTGTCAAGTAGCTTAACTAGCAAGTTGACCATTTATTTTAATTTTTTTATCCAAGTTAAGTAAATTTTTTGTTTGTCCAAGTCTTTTAGTTTGGAATATTTTTTAGTGAATAGTGATCTAACCGGCACTCTGCTAGTTGGAAAAACTGAGTAGAAGAATAATAGTGATTATTATTAGTAGAAGAATAATAGTTGGGGGAGTGAAGAGGCTGTTGTTTCTAGTTCAATGTTTTAGGAAATGGATTTCAAATGAAATAAAGGCAGTCCTCTCGCATGGTGGAATGCCCTATACATTAAAAATCCTGGCAGTGTAAAGATTGTAAGCAAAAAGGCAATAAATATGTCAAAAGAAACTTTAAAAATGGGCTTTTTCTGCAAGCCAAGAAAACTGCCGAGTAACTTGGAGGCTGTATATGTACTAATGCATTTGTCTTTCTGACCTTCTGCTCTTGATTAGTTTCTCGACGCCATTGGCATCTCTAAGGTTACAATTTGGTGGAGATTCTGGACTGCAGTTGTGCTGTGAGAGGGTCATTCTTCCTAGTAATAAGGTAGCTAGTGGTCCCTGGGAGAAAGGAGAAACAATCAGGTCTTGAAAGCAGAAACATACTAGAGTCAGGAGTAGCTTCTTGGCAGAAACCCAGCTCCTCTGCCTAGGAGCACTTGTCATCTTTACAACAAAGAGGAAAAGGGTGGCGTTTGCACAGATAGTCATAAAGTGGGGACCTAAATAACAAAGAGATGCAATCACTGAGACACTGCGCGCTGGGATTTGTTTGGGGACTCTTCTTGAGAGCGCTTTGTTTTTGCGTTTACCACATTGTTGGGTCACATGTGAAGGATGTGGGTCTCGTTAAAAAGAAGCATGCTGCTGATTTTGAAGCAAATTATTATCAAATGACTATGCTTCGAAACATTTCTTAATTTCAATTTGAAGTGAAGTCATTTGAGTTTGAAGCATATGCCTTTCCTAAATGGCTGCCAGAAAAATGAAAAAACAAGTTAATTTTTGCATTCACTATGTGAAAAACTGTTGATTCGAGGTATGAAAAAGTTGAAGTCCTGAGAGTAAAGATTTATTTACTGTGGCCTGGAGTGACCTACACTTCTTGTCGCTAGTGAGCTTTCCTTCATGAAGCCAAAGATAAACTGGAATTAACTGTTAGAGCTAGTCCAAATAAAAGTCGTGAATAGCCTGTGAGTTCTATCTGTAACTTAAACCTAAATAAAAATGTGAATAACTTAATAGCAAATAATTTTAAAATGTGTGTGACAGTATTTCAGATCCTACAAATTACCTGCCAAATAATGTTTGAGGAGAACCTCTCTCCATCCACGTCCAATTCAACTTGATGGACTGACTAGCCGCGCATCACATTTCAATCTACATTTGTTCTCTACCTTACACTTGACCTTACAGGAGTTTCCTCATAGATTTGTCCTATCTTGGAGGTGAAGTTTGGGTTATTTTCTTAATATTTTCTTTCTTTTCTTTTTTTGTGCTGGGAATTGAATTCAGGATGCTGAACCACTGAATCCCATCCCAGCTTGTCTTTTACTTTTTAATTTTGAGATAGAGTCTTTCTAAGTAGTTTGGGACTTTGAACTTGTGATCCTCCTACCTCAGTCTCCTGAACTGCTGGATTATAGTCATGTGCCACCACACCGGGTTTTTCTTAATGGCTAATACATTAACACGGCAAGAAACCCAAATAATATAAAGGATATGCCATGAAGATAAGATTTACTTCCATTTGTAACCCCCCAGTGACATTTCCTCTTCCCAACAGTCTCTGATCATTTTTAATATACCATTCTCAATGTATTCTTTCTCTGTGTTTACATACACATATTAGAGAGTATACTTCTGTAATCTTGATCATTTTTTCTCATTAAAATAGTAACATATTTAGGCCCTAATAGGAAACAGCACAATGAAACTTGGAAGATTGGAGAACAGTTTCTCTACAAAGACATTATCAACAAATATGAGTTATTATATAGGGAAGCCTCACAGGAATAGTTCCATAAACAAACCTGGCAGCAGTGTTGCTGTTAGACCCAGAAGCTCAAAAAAAGTGAAGAATGTGACAGGTGACCTGAGTTTAGAAGGAAGATGTCCTGCAGGAGAGGAACAGTGATACAGCCAGCACAGGACAGGTTCTCCTCTGGTCCCATGCAGGAGCTCCCACTGGCTGACCTACCCCTGCATTAAGAGGTCATGGGAACTCAGAAATGCAGCCCGTGTGGGTGGGCTTCAAAGATGAGTTAACAGAGGAAGACAAAGGGTGGGCAAGAATAAGCAACTGGGAGAAATCTGCCGTTCATTCTCCACTCCTTCCTCTTTACAGTTAACAGTATATGTTGGAGATCATTCTATGCATCAGTACCTAGAGATCCCTCCCCATTCTTTTGAAGGCAGTAGCCTATATTGCATGGATGAAATAGAATATATTTAATTGGTTTTCTATCGCTAAACATTTAGATTGATCTCCTGTCTTTTGTGAACACAAACACTGTAAAAAATATGCTTGTACATATGTCTTCATGCATATGGGTGCTATATCTGTTGTATAATTCCTAAAATGGAACTGCTTCTTCATTAATTTACAGGGTCAAAGTGGAATTTTAGTGTTTATTTATCCCAACAGAAAGGAAAATGGAATTATTCTCACGTTTGGGCATAAAATTGTCAAAAATTGGTTGTGAGTCCTTATTGTCCCCAAGTTCACATTTTTTATTGATTAAAACTCTAAATGCTGTTAAATTTTTAGAATGGTAGGATCATGGAGACATTAAGAAAAGAGCATATACTCAGGAGGTGAGCCTGTGCTTGAATCCTGGCCCTGACAGTGGATAAATTTTATAATCTATGTTCTTTCCTTCTCCGTAAAATGGGTTTGCTAATGATAGTAATAGCTACTTTGAAGGGCTTTGGAGAAACTGAAATGAATTGATGTATGTAGAATGCTAGACAAGTGCCTACCACTCTCTGAACATTTTGTCATTACTGCTTTGCAATTAATATCCTTTAAAAACTGCCCGTTCTCAACATCATTTTGTGCTGTCTTCTACATATCGCTCATTCAGATCTTGCAAATATCTGCTTTTTCCATCTTCTCACTTCTCTGTGTATCTATTTGCTTCACTCATTTCAATATGGTTTTGAACTTATTTCTTCTGGGCAACCCTTTCAAGTTGATCCTAAACTACTTTGCTATACCAATAGTGTATCCATCAGAATTTTTTCATAGGTTGTATTTATTAACATATTATCTTATACTATAACATATATTGACATACAAAACACAAGAACTACAACTCTAGTTAGTATTTCTGAGTCGTTTCCAGATATTAGAATGACGGACCCAGCTCTTTGTTGATCTCCACAGTCATAATAAATTGTGCTTTTTTTTAACCAAAGAATCTTTTTTTATTGAGATATTTATTATAGAACAACCATACAAGTTTTTAACAAAATAATATAAAATGTGTGTATATTCTGGATATTAGAATTACCCCCAGGAGTGCCCCCCCAATTACCCACCCTTATCCCTCCCTTCCCCTTCCCACAATATCTCTAAAAAAGTATTATGTTGTATAACATTACACCTTATCTGGATTTAACACATGCTACTAGACGACCTCTCTCAATGGCCAGGGTCTAGTTCCAGCCTCTACAGATGAGTGGAGACATTCGACCCTTGGTTCTCTGGGTTAAACTGATGGCTGAATAAATTGTGCTTTTTTGAAATGAATGTCTCCCAAAGTTCTTGGGATTTTTTTTTTTTTTTTTTTTTTGGTTATCGTCTTTTCACTGACTTATTTATCTTTATAGAATCTGCTAATTTATCTAAATTTCTCTTTATCATATTATATTTTCAGCCTTCACCAAACTTAGGATAATGATTCATGGAAAACTACTAATTCCTCTGAGTTGTCCCCAAATTAAATTTTCCATGCTTTGAGCGGTGTGTCCTAATTCTGGAATTCCACTTTTGATGTAAAACTTCTTGTTTACACTATCACAGCTGCATGACTTTGCAAGTTTACTAAGTTGCTGAGGGTTTCAATAAGTCTCTGAGCTTGGCCTCAAATTTGCTATTCTCCTGCCTCAGTTTCCCAATTCACTGGAATTATAGGTGTGAGTCCCTACACCCAGCTATGGTACTTATAATATTAAGGGGGGGGAGAATAATTTAGACATTCCTCTCTCACAAGAATCGCTTTTTATAAGACAATTTTATTGATATTTTGATACTGACTTTTTTGTTCCATACTGGGGACTGAAGAGAGGGGTGCTCTGCCACTGAGTTCTATCTCCAGCTCCTCTACCCCCATCATCCCTGCTTTTTAAATTTTGAGATAGGGTCTAGCTTAATTGCCCAGGCTGGCCTCAAACTTATGATCCTCTGTCCTCAGACTCCTGAATAACTGGGGTTACAGATTTACCTTTTGGCATCTGGCAGATATTGATAGGTTATTGAAACAAAATAATTGGAAATGCCAGAATATGAATAATTTGCATCCTTCTACAAAAAATCTTGATTCTTTTACAAGTCACGTCATCACTTTCTTTATTCTTACCGTTTTTTTTTAAATTTGGGTGGGGCAAGGTAAGATATGTCAACCAGGGAGGAGGTCATGATCTTATCATGAACTAAAGAAACAAAACAGACCATTTTGGAATATCTTCAGTATACTTACCTAATTAATTGGCCATTTGGGAATGCTTACATTCCTTATAGCAAATTAAGTAAGCGTACTCCTAGCTCTTCACATACAATCAATTAATGTCCCACCTCTGGATCTTTTTCAAGTTTCAACTTATCTTCCCTACAGATGTACCACAACCACACCGCAGAACAATGTTCCTGGTTCAGATGATTCTTTTCATGCTATCGTCCAGTTAAGGGATAATGTCTTTCTTTCTCCTCACAATAATGATATATGCATCCCATTTACTATGGTTCCTTGTAATTGATAACTGACACGGAACATGTGAGAGCTCAAAGCTAAGCTACTTCACAGTGGGAATTCTGGGGACTGCAATAAGGTGATCATGGGGAGGTGCTGGGGAAAGAAAGAAAGGTAGAGGCTGGCATGTTTCCTCACTTACTCTGAGACTCTCGGTGAATTGTATTAGGTTGAAGAAGGAGCTAGAAAATAGTTAATAACCGTTGATATGAAATCAACATTGTACAGTATTCTTATTTTGTTTCCAGATTGATTGATCAATTGAAATAATAATCCCATAGAGCCAACATTATGACAAAAATATCTAAAGTAAGCAGAAGAAAAAAATTCTGTGCTTTCACATTAGCAAGTGAAGTGTTCGAATTTTTTCCTCATTCTTGTCCATGTTTATTAAATCATTTAGATAGACCAAATCTTATTGAAAGCAGCATTTTCAATATGATTTGTCTTTCTCATAATGCATTTATGTTCTAATTAAAGACAACTTGATCTTGTAAGAGTTTTGAAAAAAAATTCCCTGAGAAGGATGTAAGTAGATTAGTTTATAAAATTATTGAACTTGTAGTCACTGGTTACCAAAGTGATTACATTTTTCGTACTTTACACAAATACACTACAATGCAGAACTTCTTGATTTATTTGTAGTAGTCCAAAACCATAAATGAATGAAGATAACTGATCTGATTCAGTCATTGTTCATGAGAATTACGGGCCCAGGAGGTAGAGACCTGGTAACTACCTGGACCAAAGAGGCCATTGGTGAAAGTCAGGCATTGTCTAGAAAGTGGAAAGAAATTTCTAAATGTCTTGTCTCTCTAGTTGACATAAGACAACTCAGCTTGGAAGACCCTCTTTAAAGAGCTCTTAACTTGGTGCACAGATCTGGCTCTTGGAAGGGTAGAAGACAAATAAGGGGGAAGGATGTCATAAGGGGTAAACAATGAATCAGTGATGTAGGACATCATACAACAGGGCTATAGTTCTCTCCTTTCTCTCTACCTATTTTCCTTCCCAAATCTGACCATTAGAATAAAATGAAGAGCAATGCCGCAGCCAGTATATTAGAAGGATACTGGGTTAAAATGTTAAGGTTCTGTGATATTTGTTCTGGCTTATCCCATAAGAAAAATGATTTTTAGTTAGGAATGCTCTTTCAGAGTTTAGTCAGATAAATAATAAAGTTTGGTAAAACATTAAGGACTATCACATCACTAGTTTAATTGGCTAGTGTTAGAAAAACTGCTCTTTTTTTTTTCCTATTAAGAATTTACCCTCTCCCAAATGCTTTTTATGAGGCAATCTGACACCAAAACCCAACAAAGACACATCAAAAAAACTACAGACCAATATCCCTGATGAACATAGATGCAAAACTCCTTAATAAAATTCTAGCAAACTGTACCTAAAAACACATAAAAAAGATCATACATCATGATCAAGTAGGCTTCGTTCCAGGGATACAAGGCTGGTCCACCATACACAAATCAATAAATATGATCCATCACTTAAACATAATTAAAGATAAAAACCATGTGATCATCTCAATAGATGCATAAAAGGCCTTTAATAAAATCCAGCACCGATTTATGCTCAACAGTATAGAGAAAATAGGGATCAAAAGAACTTATCTTAACTTTGTGAAGGCCATATACGCCAAACCTTCAGCTTTAGTATAATGTTAAATGGAGAAAAGTTGAAAGCATTTCCACTAAACTATGGGAAAAGACAAGGCTGACCACTCTCACCACTTTTATTCAATATAGTCCTTGAGACCCTGGCTGGAGCCATCAGGCAAGAGAAGGAAATCAAAGGGATAAGAATATGAAGGAGGGAAGTCAAACTATTCCTTTTTGCTGATGACATGATCCTATATCTGGAAGATCCAAAAACCTCCACGGGAAAACTTCTAGAGCTAATAAACAGATTTGGAAAAGTAGCAGACCACAAAATCAACACCCATAAATCAACAGCTTTCCTGTACACTAACAATATTAGGGCAGAAGAAGAAATCAGGAAATTGGTCCTATTCACAATATCCTCTAAAAGAATAAAATACTTGGGAATTAATCTAACAAAAAAAGTAAAGACTCCTACAAGGAAAATTATCAAACACACTGAAACAGAAATTTTAGAAGACCTGAGAAGATGGAAAGATATTCCAGGCAGGCTCTTGGTTATGCAGAATTAATGTAATTAAAATGGCCATTCTGCAGAAAGCACTGTACAGATTCAGTGCAATCCCATCAAGATTCCAATGTCATTCTTTACAGATATAGAAAAAGCAATTCTCAAATTCATTGGGAACAACAAGAAACCCAGAATAGCCAAAACGTTCCTAAGCAAGAAAAATGAAACAGGTGGTTTCACAATACCAGATCTAAAATTATACTATTACAAACAGCATGGTACTGGTATCAAAATAGGAATGAAGACCAATGAAATAGAATAGAAGACTCTGAGACAAACCCACAAATCTTTAAACATCTGATCTTTGACAAAGGGCGTCAAAATATAACATGGAGGAGAGACAGCCTATTCAACAAATGGTGCTGCACAAATTGGACAGCCACTTGCAGAAAATTGAAATGAGATCCTTATCTCTCACTGTGCACAAAAATCAAATCTAAATGAATGAAGGAATTAAACCAGCTACCATTCAACTGCTAGAAGAAAAATTAATAAACGCTCCAGCATTTGGGAGTTGGCAATGAATTCCTCAACAGGACTCCTAAAGTGAAAGAATTATTGTCAAAATCAATGAGTGGGATGCCATTAAACTAAAAAGTTTCTGCACAGCCAAGGAAACAGTCAAAACAGTCAAGAGACAGCCTACAGAATGGGAGAGAATCATGGCCTGTGATCCCTCTGACAGGGGAACAATATCCAAAATTTACAAAGAACTCAAAAAAACTCAATAACAAAAGCACAAATTATCCAATCAATAAATGGCAATAGAGCTAAACAGAAACTTCTCAACAGAGGAAATTGAGCAAACCAATGAATACATGAAAAAGTGTTCTAAATCACTGGTAATCAGAGAAACACAAATAAAAACTACCTTAAGATTTCACCTCACTCCAGTCAGACTGGCAAAATTGAAGAATACAAAAAAAATCACAAATGCTGGAGTGGTGTGGGGAGATAGGAACACTAGCACACTGTTGGAATTGCAGACTGGTACAGCCACTCTGGAAAGCAGTGTGGAGACTCCTCAAAAAGTTAGAGTTGGATCCACCACATGACCCAGCTATCCCTCTTCTGGGCATTTTCCCAGAGGAGTTAGAATCAGCACATTTCACTGACACAGCAAAATCTATGTTCATAGCAGCTCAATTTACAATAGCTAAATCATGGAACCAACCCAGATGCCCCTCACTGGATGAATGGATCCAAAAGCTCTGGTATATATATACAATGGAGTTCTACTCAGCTCTTAGAAACAATGATACTGCATTCATTGAAAATGAATGGATGGCACTGGAAGAAATCATGCTGAACAAAGTTAGCCAAACCCTGAGAATCAAGGGCTGAATGTTTTCCCTCATTTATGGAGGCTGGAGCTAAACCCATGTTTGGGGGAAAGGTAGATAAACTCATGGATTAGAAACACAGAATAAAAATGCAATGTATTAATGTTTATGAGATACAGTTATAAGATACTGCATAAGATATTTGAACAAGCTATACTACATGCCTTTACAAAAATATAAATGTTTAATCCTATTGTCAAATATATCGAAGAATAACAAAGGATGATAGGAAGGGAGGAGAAGGGGAAATGTTGGAACTGAGACAAAGCAAGGAACATTTCAAGCATTTATAAGTATGTCACTGTATATACTATAATCATGTATATAAAAATGTTATTCATAGGTATAATAATTATGACACTTTACTTGGGGTTTTCAGGAAAAATATGGGACCCAGAAGAGAGGCAAGGGATTGGGGGATGGGAGGAGGAAGGTAGAGGGCTTCAGGGGGCAGATATTGACCAAATTGTATTGCTGTATTGTGTGCATCTATGAATATGTGACAATAAATCCCATCATTATGTACAACTATAATGCACTAATAAAAATAAATAAATAAAAAAGATTGTTAAGAGAGAACCTACAGAATGGGAGAAAATCATGGCCTGCTACTCCTCCAACAGGGGACTAATATCCAGAATATATAAGGAACTCAAAAAACTTAATACCAAAACCACAAACAATCCAAACAATAAATGGGCTATAGAACTAAACAGAAACATCTCAACAGAGGAAGTTCAAAAATCCAATAAATAAATGAGAAAGTGTTCTACATCATTAGTTATCAGAGAAATGCAAATCAAAACTACGTTAAGGTTTCACCTCAGTTCAGTCAGAATGGCAAAGGTGAATATGAACAATAACAGATGCTGAAGGGGTTGTGGGGAAAAAGGAGCACTAGCACACTGTTGGTGGGACTGCAAATTGGTGCAGCCCCTCCTCAAAAAACTGGGGATGGATTCACCTTATAACCCAGCTATCCAACTTCTGGATAATTTCCCAGAAGAGCTAGAATCAGCCTATTACAGTGACACAGCTACATCAATGTTTATAGCAGCTCAATTTACATTAGCCAAATTATGGAAGCAACCCAGATGCCTTTCACAGGATTAATGGATCAAAAAACTGTGGCATATATGTACAACGGAGTTCTACTCAGCTATTAGAAAGAACAATATTATGGCTTTTGCAGATAAATGGATGGATATGGAAACAATCATGCTGAGTGAAATAAATCAAACCCAGAGACTTAAGGGTGGAATGTTTTCTCTCCTATGTGGAAGCTAGAGTAAAATCTAGGATAGGGGCTAGAGTGGTTGCTCAGTGGTTACAGCACTTGCCTGGCATGTGCGAGGACTCGGGTTCAGACCCCAGTACTGCATAAACAACTAAGTGTCAGAAAAACATGACCCAGATGAAAAAATAAATAAAATTGATTCTCTCTCTCTCTCTCTCTCTCTCTTACTTTCTCTCTTAAAAAAACATAGGATAGTTTAATATACCCACCAAATTTGAAATAACATACAAACTAGGGGAATTATTGCTATGAAGGGAGACGAGAGACAATGAGAGGAGGTGAAAAGGAGGGAGGAGAGGAAGGGAAAAGGAGAGTTATCAATACTGTAGGATATACTTAACTCCCATGAGAAGAAAAATTATACTCAGGAGGGCACATAAATGTTTACATTGCAAAAATGAATATCCATGTGTATGGTCATTTATATCTGTATCATGGGGGAATTATAGAGGAGACAGGGATTGGGGAATGGGTGAAGGAGGTAGATCTTGACAATGATTGAATTTAAGTTACTTTAACATTACATATGCATGTATGAATGTGTAGCAACAAATCCTTTAAATATGTAAGACTACATTGATCGAACAAAAATTCCCTTGCCTGGCATGCTTGTGGACCTGGATTCAAACCCCAGCACCACATACATGACTAAGTGTTGGAGAATGAAAAACAAATGAAAAACTAAATAAAATTGATCCTTGATTTTTCTCTTTCTGTCTCACTCTCCCTCTCTCTTTAAAAATATTTTAAAAATAAAGATTTACTGCTCTATCAGAGAAACTAAATCTTTTTTTTAAAAGAGAACAGAGAGAGAGAGAGAGAATCAATTTTTATTGAGTCTTTCACATGGCTTTCGTTGCTCTGACAGTTGTGTATGTGGGTGCTTGGGTTTGAACCTGTGTATTCACGCATGCTGGGCAAGCGCCGAAACCACTGAGCCACCGCTCCAGCCCTAATTAAATCTTATTCGAAGTGTCACTCAAAAAAGAAATAAAAAATTTACCACTGACTCAGTGGTGCATACTGTAATCACAGGCACTTGGGAGACTAAGGCAGGAAGATTGCAAGTTTGAGGCCAGTATTAGCAACTTAGCAAGCCCCTATCTCAGAAAAAAAAAAAAAAAAAAAAAAAAAAAATCCACAAAATTATTTTTTATAATGGAGTACAGATACTTTCAAACTATTATCATTTAGTTATTACATCATTGCCAATCTTACGAAACAGGCTTCAAGGATAATTAATCATTCTTGGAAAATTTTCCTTGCTTTTTTTTTCTTTTGCTCTTTGAATTTTAGGTTTATTTGAAGAATAATTGATATTATATGATATTGTATTTGCCAATCCATGAACATGGTAAATCTTTCACCTATTTCAGTCTTGCTATATGTCTTCAATAATATAATTTTCTCCATAAAAGTTTGCATGCTTGAATAATTTATTTACAGTTTTCTTGTATCATTGTTGTTATAAAATTTGTAATGTTTATAACTTTTAAAATTAACATGTTTTGGGTATAATTTTCATATAACAAAATGTATTCATTTTCAGGTATACAGTTTGATGGGTTTTAACAAGGGTATACAGCCCTGTGACTACTACTCTAAGATACAGAATAATCCCTTTATGCTTATTTTAAGTCAGCCTCAACCTTTACCCCAGCCTCAGGCAAACGTTGGTCTTCTTTTTGTCATTTTGGATTTGTTTCCTCTCTTCTAGAATTTCATATAATTGAAATCATAGTGTTTGTTTTCTTGTTTCTGGCTATTTTGCTTAACAAAATGATTTTTGAGGTTTATTTATGTGATTGTACAAGTAGCTCATTGCTTTTTATTGCTGAGTAATATTCATTGTATAGTTATACCACAATCCACTTAACTGTGGATGGAAATTTGAGTGTTTCTAGTTTGGTGTTATTAAGAATAAAGCTACTATAAACTTTTGTGTACAAGACTGTTCTGGACATCTGGCCCTAATTTTAAGGCCAGAGCAGGAGCATAACAATCATTAATATGGAACAGACCTCAGATCAACATCATGATGTACTTTGGCATAATTTTTTTTGTTTGTTTTTACTCTGCTTTGGGTTTATTGAGTTTTTTTGGATCTCCAAGTTTATAGTTTTCATCAAATTTGGAAAAATTTTAGACAAATTTTTTTTGCCTCTCACTTTATTCTCTTAGGATCTCCAATTAACTGTATGTTAGATAATCTGAAATTTTCACAGAGTTTATTGAGGCTCTGTGTAAAACGTTCAACTTCTTTTCCTCCATGCATCAAACTTTCATTTTTTTCAAGCTTACTGATATTTTATCTACAATGTATAATACAATGAAGTTTTCGTTTTAGATACCGCCTTTCTCATCTCTAGAAATCATTACTTTAAAAAAAGTTTCATCCTCTCATCATGTTCATATTTTTCTTTAAATCCTTGAAAATATGTAGGATGACTGTTTTTAAGTTCTTATTTGCTAATTCCATCATCTCATTTCTGAGGTTTTTAAAAAATTCTTGCTCTCTTGATTTTTGTGACTAGTCATTTGCTTATTTCTATCTAGTCATTTTTTTTTTTATTGAATGCTAGATATTGTGAATGTATACTATTGAGCATCTGGGTTTTGATATTTTTCTTTAAAGAGTAGTGATTTTATCTTGGCCATTAGTTAAGTTACTTGTAGAACAGCTTTTCTTTTTTTTTTTTAATTCATTTTTTATTAGTTAAAAAAATAGTCTTACATTGTCATACAATCAAGAACAAATGTATAATGACAGAGCAAGCTGAGGCTGATGCCATTCCATGGTTTCCTCCTTTGGGTTCCCCATGGTTCCAAGTTTCCCCCTACTTAAC